>JAQGAE010002874.1:0-16306 GCA_034696685.1 Julus scandinavius | reverse complement strand
GTCCATGGATTCCCCACCCACGTCAGTCCCAGGAACGAAGCGGACCCCCGCCCGCAGGCTATGAGCCCGAGGATTGGGACCAAGATTTGGCTGAGGCGGAGGGTCGCCCGAGTCCTTCAAAACAGGGGGCATTTATTGTGGAGTTGCCCCCTGGAACTGATGAACTGCCACCTGATTTTGCGTTTCCTCATCCGGTGCCACCTGTTGTTTACTTGGCATTGGATGCGACGGTGGATCGTAGACGTCGCCGGCAGCGGGCTCGACTATTGGCAATTGAAAACCAACCCGTGGGCCGCAGACCGAATTAGTGGCCTGGATCTGCGGGCCCAGTTGCAACGACAAGTGTGAAGTGTTGAATGTTTTTTTTTCAAAAGTAATCCTCTATATATGTGCCAAAGATGACCAAGTTGGTCACGTCATTGTGATAAGAAAATGTGTTCTTTGACCAGGGACTGGTCAAGGCTTAGGGAAGGGTGTGATGATCCGACCCTGAGTATGTGTCCCGCGCATGTAGAGAATGTGGATGGTATGTGCCAATCGGGCGGGAAACGGGTATTTCGTGACTGGAAGGTTCTAGAGAGAACTGCATTCCTGCTGACCAGGTTGCCACCAGGTGGGTGGAAACGATATAAAAAGGGAACCTAAGTCAGTGGGAAGGCAGTTCGATTCTTGGGCTCGGCCAAGCTGGTCAAGTGTACTTTTATTTTTGTAACGGTTTTGATGTTCCTTAAAGTCCCACAAGTTGGTGGGCATTTGTCAACGTTGCCATTGTTTTTTATATAGTAAATCTTTAAACTTTTAACTTGTCGTATTTTTTTCGCGTAAAAGTCGCGTTCGGAGCTACACACCCTCACAAGTCTATAAAAAGTATATAAAAAGTCACTAAAAAGTCTTTAAAAAGTCACTAAAAAGTCTATAAAAAGTCACTAAAAAGTCATTTAAAAGTCACTAAAAAGTCTTGAAAAAGTCACTAAAAAGTCACTTAAAAGTCATTTAAAAGTCACTAAAAAGTCTATAAAAAGTCTATAAAAAGTCACTAAAAAGTCTTTAAAAAGTCACTAAAAAGTCTTTAAAAAGTCACTAAAAAGTCACTAAAAAGTCTAGAAAGTCTATAAAAAGTCACTAAAAAGTCTTTAAAAAGTCACTAAAAAGTCTATAAAAAGTCACTAAAAAGTCACATAAAAGTCACTAAAAAGTCACTAAAAAGTCTTGAAAAAGTCACTAAAAAGTCTATAAAAAGTCACTAAAAAGTCACTAAAAAGTCACAAAAAGTCACTAAAAAGTCACTAAAAAGTCTATAAAAAGTCACTAAAAATTCACTATAAAGTCTATAAAAAGTATAAAAAGTCACTAAAAGGTCTATAAAAAGTCTAGAAATCTCATTTTTGAAAAAACGCAAAGGGTATAGCCTTAACGTTTTTTCAAAAATCAGTGAAAATTCGACTTTCGAAATTGCGGTTTTTTTTTGCAGATATGGATAGTACAGGTTATTACGAGTCGGATTCTGCAAGAAAAATCCGGATAAACGGTTCCTAAGGGCCTCAAAAATGAAAAAAAAATTTGGACTTTTTTTTTTTTTTCGGGCTCATTTTCAAATGCATAGTAGTTTCTGCAGGAAACGCACTAGTATATTTTTCTGGTCATTTTCTGCACATCATTTTTGTACGGATAGAGCATTGGACTTTTAATCCAAGGGTCATGGGTTCAACTCCAATTTCAGGTGTCTCTTTTTTAATTTTGTAATGCAATAATTAATTGCTACGAAACCTTGTTGACTGATATTTTCCATTAAACATAGAATATGTTAAACAAATTGCATTATATTATCGTCGATATGGCATGTTAAAAGCCAAAGGCTATTCAGTCATCTGTGAAGGGACGCAAGGTCTGCCTTAGACATTATATGGTTTTCCAATATTTATTTTTAAAACTATCAAAAGAAAAATTTTTTAAACAAACTACGCCCGATGTAACGATAATTAGTTCAATTAACTCTAATCCAACCATTTACTCATATTGTTCCTTTCAAGAACAAAAGGTAGTCCGGACCGCCATTCAATGTTATTTAAAATGTTTAAATTTAAAAAATGTAAATATTTGTGTTGTCATACACAATCAATGAAATATAATACATAATGGCAATCACGTAAAATGTTGTGTTACCCGACATTGCAGTTGGCGCGATATATTAATTACATTAGGTATGGTCATTTAATGGCTAATAACACTTAAAACGAAAAAAATAATAATAAACATGCGAGTATATATTCAGTATTGACAAAACTAAATATGGGCAAAAGTTAATAATCTGGAATTTTAATAAAGCAGCATATAAATGACATCGTTGCTTGACCATCCATGTTTTTATGGAATTATTTATACATAAACTGTTCTGTAAGTACTTCAGTTTGATGGAATTGTATCTATAAATAAAAGCTTGTCATGAAGACTGATTTACATTTCCCCTTTCTACCTCGTATGTTTTATATTTATACTGTATACAACTTTCTAAGCAGAATTTTGTGATGAAGTCTCGCCTTGATACGTGTACAGTGTGTGATGCAGTGAATGAAAATGATCATTAATCAAAACAAGCGGAAATAAAAGAGGCAATCAGACTGTATTAGCATAATTCTCGATTTCATATACCGGTATGCAACTATGTTGAGATACTTTTATACTGTATGTATAGTGATGATATATTGAATGTAGTTCGATCAAGATCAAGACACGGGAAAAACTTATAAAGGCCATATGTTTAAAAAAAAATGCAGGAAATTAAAAACAAGATGGAAATACGAGTTTAATGCATAACGGACCAAAACTGAACAACTGCATTTTAGAGTCCAAAATTTCAAGAAATTAAAACCTAAAATTCTATATGAAAATATAAGCTCTTCTTGGACTTCTATCTGTATTTTTTTTTATTTTAAATTTCTATATTTTTAGGATTACTGTTTGCTGGTGATGAGTATTTAATACTCAATCATATTTGGTAACTGTCATATTACACGAACTGAATTGCATTTATAAAACACAAAAGTTTGAGGTTAGGGACAGTTTGGCCTCTTAGTAAGACATAACCGATAAAATAAAGAAATGGATCATAAGTAATGGGATATTTCTAAATATACACTAATATATAGGGTTTCTGATACCTTTAGCAAAGGGAAACTATTCATGTCAGAGGGTTACAAAGTTAATAAACAGACAAGAAATTTTCAGTAATAACACCAGGACAAATGAGAATTTCTAATAACATTTGTCACATAAAAAATGTGCAATGTAGTATTTATAGAACACATTTTATGCAAGAACTGATGCGTCAACCACAGCGTTTTAATTGATGTGCTGCAGCATTATAGTGTGCCTGCTCCCAATGGTCACTATGTGTGCCGCGAAGGTTATGGGGAAAGTTGACTTTTTTATTAAACCAACGGTTTAATACTCATGTATGCATATTAATAATCTGATTTTTTTTTCAAGTGTGCCGAGCAGGCTTGACGAGAGGGAGAGGGAGGAGTATACCCCGGGCCCGGAATTTCTGTGGGCCTTTATGGAAGTGATTTGTCACGACCTATGTACGTATGTAGGTATACAAGATGGTTTCCTTCAAATTGGTCGCAATGTGAATATTCATATATATGCGATTTTATGTTCGTATTGTCTGGAAAAGCGAAATTAATATATAGAAACTAGTCAGAGAAAAATGCAATATCTCATATTGAAAAACAACGTTCTCAAAACAAAAAAGTCACTTATGATGGACGTGCATTCGTGTTTGGAAGCTAATTATCATGCAACACAACGAAAGCATTTTTCTTCTCGATTTTAAAATTCAAGGCAACGGGGAGTGGACCAAAACTTTGTACTTTGATAAACAACTAAAATCGCACCTGCACGAGAGATTTACATGGGACTGGTGGAAAAGGGGCGCGGTGCAAACGCGTATGGAAATCACGATGATGAACATTGCGATTCGGTACACTACTTATTTATAATGAAGTTTCAAAATCAAAAGTCGAACGGCAATTTCGTGCGTTAAAGTCGTTTAAATCGAGGCTGTGCAGCTGCAATCAAATTGAATAAACCTATCCTTACTGTGACATATAAACAAGGGTTGGACACTTGGAAGTTCAAGAGATTCTTCAGAAATTTAGTATGATGTATGAAAAATGCGACGAGTTTAGCAGACACCCAGCACTGAGAAATATACATGTATTTGACTGTTTATTTTCACTTTTTATGCTCTACCGATGGGGCACTCTAATTGGTCCTTATAAGGGTGACCATGTGTGTTGCGGAAGTTAAGTGATAGGTCGAAATTTTTTTACACCACATTTTTATGAGAATGTGAATGTGCATTCTTCAGAATGAAAATGTTGAGGCCTTGTGGCAAGTTGAGGTGTCAATTTTACGAAAGTTTGTAATTAAACTTCAAAAGCCAATTGAAAAATGATTAAATTGGATTTTTTTTAAATAAATGCGCACTTATCTGCAGTTCCATTGTACCAAACTGGGTTTGGCCTTAACTTTATTTCATTTTGAGCAACCTCCTAAAACTATCACTACATGCTGAAGACTGGAGAAACGAGGAATGGTAATGAAATGTTAAGTGGAGGAAATAGGCATATTTGTTTAAGTAGTATACTGTAAGTTTCAAATTCCTTGCCCTCTGCCCCTAAACCGAAATCTGGTTTTATGTAACTTGTCAAAGTGCAGTACCATGACAATGCACGGTAGGAACACGTGTGCAACGTCTAAAATCACTCAATGACTCGATCCCATTAAAACTGTGGTGAATAAACACTTTTTTGCAATTTAATTGCATGTCTAATGTACTTCCATGGGCTGAAGATGCCACATGATGGCGCCACCTTGCAATATTATCTACATGAAAGCTGATAAGCCGCCAAAATTTTAGATTTGGTTCAAAACTTCTCATTTGACCACAAATTGCAGTAACAATTCAAACAAGCATTGGCTCACCAGCAATACTGCCCACCGTGATACATAAGCCAACTTATGAAAATACATGTAAATATAAACATGGAATATCTTTCAACCGACCTAAGACGATTGCTTAATTATTTAGAGAGCACACATAACCCAGGCCATGTTTGAACATTTTATGAAATCATAGCCGTCTGCTACAATCACAAGAGTTTCCGAAATGAGCTTACCATTTGAAAGCTGAAAATCAGCATAAAACAATTCATACTCAAGTAAAATAATGTCAAAATACGAACAGACAGCAATCGAAATCGGCAAAAAACGAAACGAAGAACCGCCATTGTAACACCTTTGAACATTGAGTGAAGTCAAGGCTACGGACAACTATTAGTTTAATTAGTTTACGTGAAATAACAATTAAAAAATAAGTTAAAAATGCCAATGCAAAGAATATTTACTTGACTATGATAAATCTCTGTAATTGAAACCATTCGCTAAAGAAATATAATATAGATTACAAAAGATTGAAAATATTTCAAAACTTGTCGTATTATCAGGAGACAAGAACTTCAGTCGTGTGAATAGGTGTTTGCTACTGTCAAATGAACCCTTGATACCAACGTATACCATTTTAAAAATTCAAATATCTCCCCATTCTACAATGGATTAATCTGGTGACGTCAAGAGAAGTTAAAAATATTTGAAATGGTCAAAAACTAAATATATTTGAACACAATACAACATGTTCAAAAATTATCGTTGTTTCATAAAAGCTAGAATTACAATTTGTATATTAAGACCAAACATAGAATAAGATACTTTAAAAACTGTAATTATTAACTAAATTTTAAAAGTATGCATTACCGTAGGGTGATGATCCAACGCTTGTAAATGCCTGATGTTTACAGCTGCTTTCTGTGAGAGATAATAGGAGAATTTCTATACAACATTACTATATTTTAGAATATATATCTATAGTCTAGTCCATTCTGGTTTATGGTTCATGGTCTGCTAAGGTATAACAACTAATTTAAGGAAACAAAAAAAAACAGAAGTTACCTAGAGATTCGAACCTGTAAACTTAATGGAATACCCTCCACCCTGCCAAGGCAGAGCTTCACTGGATACCCACGCCCGGGTGTGAGGAGCCGTCGATGCCCCCCACAATGGGGACTCCAATGAAGGAGTCTTACCCGCTTCCGGATGTGTACCAGGTCTACACGATCCATCTCTGCAGTATCCCACCCGAGCTGAGCAACTAACACAGTTCAAAACTTGGCTTTAAAATTTAAAAAAAAATACTTTAAATATCCCAAAACAAATATTATATTTCGTAGCATGTATTTTTCTAAATCTAGTGGCGAAAAATCTAAAAATAATATTAATTCCTTAGCAAATTACATAAAAATTACATATTTGAAAAATTTGAATTGAGTTTATAAAATCAGTTTTATTATTTTAAAGCATGCAGTATATGTTTGGGAATATTGTAAGCTAAATTTCTGTCGGACAGCACTGGCTAGGTGAGGCAGTGATTGTGCTATCGGCCTTTAAATTGGTAGATCAGGGGTTCAATTCCTGACTTATTTTTTAGGTTTTGCACTGTTGTTTCCAGGCAAATTTCGGGAGTCCCTACTAATATATTAGCTACTAGATCAGCTGTATTATATGATAGGTTTTTGAGCAGTGCCATCTAGTGTTACATGCAGATTTCCACTTTTCTTCATTTTACTTCACATATAAATTTTTTTATCTACGAACAAAAATTTCAATAGGTTGTAAAAAGAAAGGACCTACCATTTCGAGTTTAGGGCCGGTTGGAGGAAATATTCTTGTTAATTAATTTCATCACTGTAGCCGTACCACTGAACATCATCATTCGTCTTTTTAGTGTCCTATCCTGTATAATCAAGTGTATATATATGTATGTTTATAAATACCGAAATCAGCATTCCGGTTGGAGCTACTATCGTTATTTAAAAAAACCGATGCCAACATAAAATGCCCTAAATTTCTGTTGTTTTGGATATGCCCCATATCCATCATTGATTGGTACGCATTTCATGCAGTATTGCATATAATTTATTTTAAGTATACACTTTTAATGTGTTAAAAATCTCAAGTGTTAGTTGGGAGTAAACGCCCAATGTATTGCCCCCGATTACTTACATTTTTTTTTATAAAAACGACATGATCTTCTACAGTGCAAGATAGATGTATCAAATACAGCACTTATTTCTTTGAAAATAAAATAACTAAAAGTGAAACATATATCAGTGGTCAAGATGCGGTCAATTCGAAAGAAAAGAATTCTTTGATCGTAATTGCATTAAATTGATAAAACAAAAAGTCCATTATGTTGTTCTACAGTATTCCAGAAAGGTTTTGCTGATTGCTCACTAACTTTTCCACTGGAAATATGGAATAGACGATGCTGATCACGTCTGAACCGTCAAGAGTTTTCGTCATCGTTTTCTCCAGTTGGAGCCCTACAGTGGAGGTGACAAAAGGCGGATTTCCTTAGACAATCAAATGCGATTAGGGGAAAAAAACGAAGGTGTGGACAGGACGAATAATAGGGGGAGGAAATGGATGAAGTGGTAGTGCAAGGATAAAATTGCAATGATGCTCCCAAGAATATTACTCGATATTATAATGAACCGATAAAAGAACAATACCAACTACTTGATCATATGGCCAATAAAACTTTCTTAATCCAGCTAAACATGACGTGAATAGTGAGTAAAAAGGCGATTTCGATTAAAGCAATGTCCTCATTGATAGAGAAAAGTGTTTTCATAATGGCTGCCATTCTACAAATATATGCTTGATGAAAATCTTTTGGAAGATGTTTTGCTTATTTTTTTTGTAAACACCGTATTTCCTTGTATACTACACCCAAAATGTCATGGATTTCTATAATATACCGAAAAGAATTTTAAGAAACAACGAAATTATCAGCCTTATTTCATTGTTATCCTTTGACTTCCTTGTTTTCAAGAAGATACAACCAAATTTAACATGAATTTCATGGATTTCTGGTATACACAGGATTTTCCAAAACAACGAAAAGTTCCTGTTTATGTCACTTGCGTGAGGTTTGATTGTGCCATCAGTTTTGTTATTTTGACTCCCTTGTTTTCAAGAAGATACTACCAAATTAAACATGGATTTCGCACAATTCCCTGTATTACTACCAAAATTTCATGTATTTTTGATATACCCCACGGAATTTTTTTAAGTAACGAAAAGTTCCTGCCAGAATTAGGTTTGGTTAATTGTATTATCAGTTTTGAAGTGGTGCTATTCCCTGTTATTCAACACATACCAAACTTATACGAAATCCATATTTTCAAATGGTAGCTTTGACGTCATGGACAAAAATTTCATCATTTTCCTTTACTCGAGTCACTATAACAAAAGTGTTATTCTTCGGATTGAGTTCCATCTTGATCATGAACTGGTACTGTATAAAGACTTCGATAAATTACAAATTGGATATTTTTACATAGATGGTAACATTATCTGTCTGTCTGGTTGATTTTTAACGTTGGCCTATTTCTGCAACACGACGGCTAAACACCAACGCCTTCACCACCTACCTGGGAATTTAGCCTACGAGAGGGGACTTTCACCCCCTCTCGAGGGGTCTCTAAGGTGCTACAATCAACACCGGACCTCGGTTTAAACTCTCATCCGAAAGAGCCGCCACTTAGGGAATTTCTCCCATCCGTAAAATTCCCACCGACCTCGACCTGGGAGCGAACCCAGCATCTTAGGATCGAGAGGCAAGAACGTAACCCACTCGACCGCCTGCATCGGCAATGGTTACATTAGTGATAACTGTGATTGGTTCTAAACATGTCCGATGGAAACGCAAAACCAATCTTCCTGACACTGAAGAAAAATCATAGAATGTTTTTTTCGCCATTGGATGGTACTGCCAATTACACGTACATCAAACAAAGGCCAACCACATCTCTCTTGAGCACATAATAACTCCATTGGCAACACCAGCCTTTGACAGTGATCGACAGATTTAGCCGTATTACAAGCATTTACGCTTCCAATCAATATACTTGCATTATATAGGGTGGCCAAAATATATTTCCGGTCAACGAATGCTATACTACAGTGAAACCTACCAAATTCAACACCTTTCTAACATGAACATTTTGGTCGTTTCGGGAAAGTCCACACAAAAATAAAACACTATAGGGAAAACCTTGATACAATGAACACAAATATATCCTGAACTTTTTTTGGTCCTGCACCAGAATATATTGAAAACATATGGCATATATATGTTCTTGTTTGCTTTTTTGATTCCCGGACTTTTGCTAAAAAGACATTTTGACATTTTAACACGCGGGTGATAGGGCAACTTGACATTTACTCAAAGTAATTGGACAATGCTCAGCTGGCAAAACATTAACTTGTCCGAATAACGCTTTGACCAAATGTCTATAGTTGGCCAAGCGTCCGCATGACCAAAAGTCAATAGGTCCAATGGGCTTTCGACCTGGGCAAATGTAAAAAGGCGCAGTGGAAAACTGAGCATGGGGCATAACTGGGCATAAGGGCTCAACTGGGCTAGGGGTGCCTTGGACAAAAGTGTTTAATAATTACTGAAGCTTTACTGAAGTACACATGAATTCTAAACCATATGGCTAAAATTACCTAGTTATTTTAAAGTTATTTCGCAATACATGTGTACTCTAAAATGTAATTTGACTAGATAACAATTTTGACAGGTAAATGCAGTGTAAATATGTTAAGAGATGGATCCATTCCAATAACTTATGTTCCATGTATTACAAAGAAGCACGTGCTGAATGAAACCTGAGACTGAAACTCTCAGCAAATGTCTGAGTTTTTTTTAATATGCATAATTGCATCAATGAATCACTCATAAACTACTTGTTGGTTGACAGTGCCATATTCACGAAAGAAAAGACGCCAAAGTTTAAGTTACAAGAAGCATAAACAATCATTTGGAGAAGATACCATGCCTTCCCTTATATAAAACCTACAGGCTCACATAGAGACGGTTATAAATTCCTTTTATTTACATACGACCCTTCATGTGCTTATTTTTGGCTAGGTTAATATCCCAAAGCTATCAGAAAAGGTTGAAACCTACACAGTACTTGCACATCCATTCCTTTTAGTCAGACTGACGGCCATTTGCTTTGCCAAATTCAGCCTTTTGTCAACATGAAAATTGAACAGCCTTGTTATGAAAGTTGAGCATGAAAAGAAACATACGACATTAGAACGTGAATATGAAATTATCCATTAATCGTAATTAGACATGGACGATGTCAACGAGATTTTAAAGGTCGGGACAAGAAAACATAGTTATTATAGAATGTTTTCACAAGGTTCCTAACTTGCTCGAATTCATGTGACAAATTTCCTTATTTTAAATGTAAGTAAATAGCCATTAGGCAGAGTGAAGGCAATCTGGGCTCAAACCCGGATTTTTGGAAAAACACGTTATAGGGAAGTTAGGAAAAACGCCGATAGCCATATGATGACATTTCTTAATATTAAAATAAAAAACCAAATACCATACAAGATGGTATCAATTCAATTAAAGCAGCTCACATTAGTATGTGTTAAACTTAAGTTCTTTACAAAAATACAGAAAACTTATTAAAGTAGATCCTGTGTAAATTAATAATCTCTCTAAAAGCGTAAAGTGCGCCAGTCCCGACTTGGGACCCGTGTAAAAATTAATAAACCTCTCTAAGTAATAATGAATAATGTGTATTGGTCCCAATGATTTTATAAGGGAATATCAACAATGGAACTGCAAATAATATCAAACTAAGATGAGATTACTAGTTAGATTGACAAATTCCTGGTTGTATTGAACCACTCAATAAGTGCATACTCCATAGCTGGATATCTGATGGCCCGTAGACGTTTAACATTGAGGTTTGTGTTGTACATCAGATTTGGCTAGATGCTCTCTTAACTTCTTCAATGTTCTAGAGATTGTGACTTGGCTTACCTTGACATGTACCTTGTTACCAAACCTAATCATTATCAGTCATAATATAATTAATATATAATCCAACAAATCCATTTTAATAAAAAAAACTTTTGTAGACTTACCCGCAATGATGAAAGCTTCTGCCATCCTCAGTGAATGTCTCGTCCATTCCCAACCTACGATTAAGGCCTCGACTCAGGTGTTTGGTGTCGAAACAGAGGTTTTATTAAACACACGCATCTTCCAATTGTTACAAAACAAACATCCATGCGGTTCAAGGGGGAATGAACCGTGTATGCGTACATTACCCAAAAACTATAAAGCACATTAAATCGATAAGTGTCACTGTATATCTTATCCATCCAACTATAATCCACATTGGTATTCGTTACTATAGTTAGGATTTACCTATAAAGTACTAAATATCCTCGCTCATGAAATGTTTATGATAGAGAACTACAAGTGAACTGGATTCGAATGGGCGCCGCCATTTAAAAGAATTAGTGCAGTGCTGCAGGCACCAGTGTCAAGAAAATCTCTATCAGTAGGCGTTGCTGTTAGGGATTTTTCAGACCGTCCCTTCCCTAGGAGTATGACAACACTGTTTCAATGTTCAAAAACTGTAAATAAAGAAAAATATGAGCATAATAACAACGTGTTTAAAATCATATACATTCACAATCGGGTAAAGAAAATTACTTTTTAAACACACAATTTCGTCATTTTGGCTACTCTATTCTGTAGTTGTATTGCCACTTCATTTTTCCTGTTATTAAAATTGAAAACTATATTTCATCAATAAGGTTAGCAGCAAGGAGAAGGTGTGAATAGATTGTATATAAGACACAGTCTTCTACCAAAATAAATAAAAGCATAAAATGTTCTGGTCCCAACTTGAGACCCGTGTATATAAATGCACCTGTCTAAAAGCACATTTTTCATCTGTCCCAAGCGTATGCATTTAGACAGGTTCTCACTGTAGTATTTATCAAAACATTTTTTTTACCGACCTCACATTTATGCGTGAGAAATCCCGTGCCAACATGATGTTAGATAATAATTAAATCCATTGTTCTCGATAATAACCTTCTTATCTCTATTATCACTGTGGGTAAATAGAAACATGCATGTTTTCAACTAGTCCGGAGAAGTAGGTAAATCAAGCTGCTCAGCAATTTTAATAAATTGCCGGAAAGTGAAACATTAATTATGGGAGAATCTCGTAAGAATAATGGGTTCAATTCTTCACTTGTAAATTGCACTTCTTTCGAAAATGTTGCTCGTAATACTCAACAGATGTCTCGAGTTAAACGTTTCAGATTTTGGATTGAGAAAAAAATATAACAATTAATTATGATGTAACACCTGTAAACCTCCTCTTCATGGGCAAGGAAATGTTCGATGATGTGTGAAATTACAAAAATAAATAATAAAAAAATACAACTAGTTAGAATTTCATGGAAAAACGATATATTTTTTTTTTTTGGTCATCGAAATATTTATTTAAAATGTTGTAACGACTTTTTGTATCATTAAAACTTAAGGAGGTCGTAAAACTGCTTAAATTTGCAAGAATATTAGCTTGCATAAATGTATATTACTCTATCTGCATTATTATTGTTATTATCGTTATTATTATAGCCAATTCATTTTTATTCCATAAAATACTAGCTATACATCAGATAGAATAATAGCAAATTTGATAATAAATTTCAAATTGTGACGTTTTCAAAATACTGCAATAATAAATGCATGGTCTTATCGTTTCATTACTTACTATACTAAAGACGGTCGTAAAACTTTGAAATACAGCTAAGAATCCTAGCTTGTTCTATAAAAACCATACATTTTGAGCCAACATCATTGTGTTTACAAGTTATTTTTATTGTAAAAACGTTACAATTTCAAATTTATTAAGAAACTGTATATTACTTTATATGCAATAGTATTGTTACTATTGTTATTCTTATTAACATTATTAGATATTGGATTTTATTTAATAAAACATTAGCTACTAATTTCATAATAAATGTAAAATTATGAAGTTTTCAAAATACTGTTTACATGCAACTGTGAGCCCATGTTGGTTCAAAAAGCATGGTATTTTTAGAATATATGGTATAAAATAGCCATATAAATTTTAATACAGTATTCTTAGATTTCATGGCCGCCTTATAACAACGGAAGACTCAAAATCAGATAAGAGCAAGTAGGAAATTTTATCAAATCTTAAATTTTATCATCCACATTTTTGTGAAACATGATGCAAAATTCAGTTTCATTTCTTAGTACTAATTTGTTAAGATTTTAAGATTAATTTTTGAATTGCGTCCATTATGCTTTTTCGTTGCACATAGGAAGTGAAATCTAAGACTGCGTTAGTAATTATTTTTGTTTGTAATATACGTAGGAGCAAATGTTACGCAACCCATAGTATTTACCAAACTTCAAAAATCACAAGTCCATCCGCCATTTTTCAGTGACCAGATGTCAGTGTACAAGTCTGCGCTCATTCAATGCACCAGAGAAATGACTGAAATTTCATAGCGGAACCATATATATATGGTTTATTTTATACGCGGTTACAGATCAGAAAGATAGTTGATGATAGTGTGCACTTTACGTAATGGAGTTGGACGTTCTTCTCATCGCCCGTTTTCTCTATATTTTTTTTATATATTTTTTTTTTACTCTCCCCATCCTAGAAGTCCCTTTTGAGCACTTGGTGATGCATCAAATTATGCAGGCAAAGAGGGTTTGGTGCGGTCGACACGTGGGGGTGGGGATAGATTTCAGGGGGCAAAATGCCACTAAGTTAAAGCAGTCAACCACATGGAGGTTAACCGAGTCTCGCCCTGTGTCAAGTTACTAATCGCCCTTTGACCTTTGCTGTTGACGAGCACTGACATTTACGTCGATAAAGGCCAACCCACTCGACCACAACCGCGTTTATGTACAACTGCTCCCCGGACGGATGGATAAAACCATTTCGATAATATAGGAGGGAAGATATAAAGCTGTCTGGAATTTAACATACACGTAGGCTTACGTCCAAGTCAGTAGGCATAAAAAACAATGTCTGCACCTATATCGGCCTGGAGCTAAAGTCGTGGATGTAAACCCTTCAATTTGGCCTTTTTTTCTAAATTCAAATCTGAAAGGAAATTAGAACGAAAGCTTTTAACGATAAACGACTGTAGTGTATATTGAAGAAAATAAAAAAGTTTCACTATATTCAAAAAAGGCGATGTTCATTATCTAACATATGGTTTACTAGATAGAGACAGTTAAAAATGAAAACTGCATTTCAAAATAAATACTGGCTAGTACGTGTGCGCCCAATTTTGATTTTAAACTGTATATCGCTGCATTATAGTAATTGTTTTCGAGAATACAGTTTAAAAAAATGAAAAAGTAGGAGAACATGGAAAATTGGTTCCATAACCTCGAATCGCATACAAACATAAGTTCGTTTCTTTTATGTAATTTACCAAATAAAAATACTTCGTATAAATACAAAGATTATACAAATATAATAAAACAATTCAAACTTCAAAAGAAATAAAACACCATTATCCCAAGAACAAAAACATGCAGGAACTTAGCAATATACAAATTATATTAGCAAATATTTACGCAACATATACTGTATATTATGTATATGTTATACACAATGCGTGCAATATATTCTATGTTCACGCGAGAGACTGGTAGATCTAGCCGGAAACGTTGATTTAGGCGGATGTGAATGTGCGCATGAGCGCGGAACTGTATACTGCATAGTAATCTCTCGCTCGAAGGTATGTTTTGCTGCACATGCATCATAAAGTAATTTTTAGTTGAATTTATAGTTGACAGTAATTGTAAATAGAAAACATTGGAAGTGTTCTTTATAGAGAACATTAATTTATTCAAAAGATATAGTTTTTCATTATTTCATTGAGAAAAAACTACAAAATCTTTTAATAAGAAAAGCTATATGTGCCGTCATTATTTTGGCTGCTTATTGAGTGTGCCGTGGGTTAGGAAGGTTGAAAAACACAAATACAGAATTTTATGCATGTGCATGCATATTTATAGTGTAGGTACATTTTACTGGCAGTGCCAAATTTTTAAGGACTACATGTTTAACATTTATAGGAATTCAAACAGTGCATGCTGTTACACTGTTATGCTTATTATTAAAAAAAAATATATTAATAATAATTAAAAAACCGATTTTTTTTAAATACAAAAAAAAAGAATTCCACGCAAGCTTTCCAGTTAAAATAATTTGGTAAATATTCATACACACCAGTAAATTATTTTGCAATTTTACCATCAAAGTTTAATAATTACATCTATACATACATACCCTAAGTAAATATTTGATCAGCTATATTATTCGAATTTCTTTTTCAATTACAATCCAAATAAAAATAATTTCGGTGTTTAATTTACATTTCACACTTTGGGAAATAGGCCTCTGGGATATTCTAGACAATCAAAACATTCCAGTCTCCATCCTGTGGCGAACAAAAATAATTCCCCTTATTAATTTCCAAACAACGTATACTCGTTAATCTGTAATGGATAAACCTATTTACAAAACAAGGATTGTCTTATAATTTCCGCGTATTTTTTCTAGTCTCCCTAGTGCACTATAAAAAGTATTTCTCTTCATACTGCATCTCTCTCGCCAAAAATATTTGTTTTAAAAGTTTCATCTTTCAAATGGCATCGTATATATATATAGTATATTCCTCATGAAAGTGGTCTGCGGAATACAAAACCGTATATGCCGCAGCTAGTTACAGTAAAAGTTGTCGTTCTTTCTCCCCCAAGTATAGTAATTACGTTAATGGGACACTCATGGCCACTGAACGCCACAAATTCCATTTACCAATTTCATAAGGTCGGAATTATCCACGCCACTGAGACCCCCATAAGCAAAGATTACGGCCGCGCTAAGCGAGGCTATGATGGTATATATATATATATATACAACGCGCTTATTGCCCGCTTATACGAGGCGCTGCGTGCACTATAAAAACCGATACAATAACGATGCCCAAACAATGTATTACATACATGCGCGCAATTTTCGATCTAAAAGAATTGGGCAGAAAGACTTGCCGAAACATAATTACATTTGGGGCCCCTTAAAAGGCTTCCAAATAATGCGCTAATAATGTTTAGATGAAACTTCACACACAATAGGATATGGCCTTATAAGCTGCGAACACTTACTTAGCCATTTTGCTTTGCCTTAACTATGCATTGGGTACGTTAGTTTCTGTTGGCATTCGGGATGCGCCACCTGCATGCCCCTAGGGCCAAAGGGCCGCCGCGATGGCGCCTGCGTGTCGCGTG
>JAQGAE010002873.1:0-16307 GCA_034696685.1 Julus scandinavius | reverse complement strand
ATTTCCCAATTTTGTAAATAATTGGTACATTGCTCCGCATTTCTTTTTTGCATACATGCAAATAAATGTAATACTAAGCTCAATTAATTACAACTCTTTCAAACAATTTTGCCAAAAATACACTAATTACAGGAGCCAATTCCTTAAGGACTCTTGGAGACACGTTTTTGTTGTGTGGAGACAATGCCTGGAGAAGCTCGGTACACCTTCACTAGATTTTCCATAAGAAAAACTTTGTGCCAATAGAATGCATGTCAGTGGCAACAACTAGTTTATTGACGACACCAATACACGCAGAATACATTCAGAAAGAATTGATTGGTTATACGGCTTTTTCGCTTTACGGCCTACTTTTACGGAACGTACCTAGGCCGTGTACTAAAGAAAAAAAAATCCCTCTAACCAACAATAAACACAATAGGCACATAAACTACAATTAAGTTAACACTTTCCGGGCCGTATCTCGATCCACCGCATAGGCAGAATCCATCACGTATCTTTACCTCGCGGTCCCAATACACATTTATGGGGTGATCCATAAATTATGTCGCACTTTTTGGCCTCTTTAAACAGTTTCAGTCAAATTTTGTCAAGGAGAAATGGCAAAAACACAAATGAGCTCGGACGGGATGTGTGCCGACGAATGGGGAACCGACAAAGAGCGGCGAAGAACGAAAAAAGTGAAGAGATGCCTGGATGAAGCATTGCGAGGGCATCACAAAAATGGCATGAAAGGGGCCTTTGACAATGTCGATTGGGATATTCCATGGAGGTAAAGCATGAAATGTTGTCCTTGGCCAAAGCAACCGTGGCACCAATGCTTTTCTCCAGGACTTGTAAAAGCCTCACTTTGTCAAACTTTGGGTCAAACTTTGGGTGCAAGCATCTTTAATGTCTCTTGTCAAATGGGCACAAATGCCATAAAAATTAACTTACAAAGCTCGTTAGCCATTGGGGGAATGGCCAGCGATCACAACTTTACATGTTATTGGTATACAGCTTTTTTTAAATTCATGTTTCAGTATTAAATTTGTAGTCTCTGAAAGTGGAGAATAGTGTAGTAAATAGATATTTGAGTGAAATTCGAGCATACCATGCAGCGGAACACTACGGGGGTGTATGCCCTAGATGAAAGTGTCTATGCCTATAGAGGCATTAAAAAACTTACCCTTCAATCCAAATACATGCACAATTTGGTGCTACGTGCGACGAAATAATCTGTTTACCAGTGATGAATTAAAAACTTGCCCTTTAATCCAAATAGATTAACAATTTGGTGCGACATGGCTCATGTGGAATGCAGCATAGGCCCGCAACGCCATTTTTTTTCTTCTGGGCAACCCAAAACTTGGTGGTTGTTGTTGTTTTTCTTCTTCTTGGGTGCGCGCCCTAGCGATTAAATAAAAATCCGTCCGAAAAAATGTCCTGAGAAAAATCAGTGCCATTAGGTCGCTGAACACGGAATAAAATCGGCATAATAGCGCCTCACTGCGACTACAATAACAATAAAATGGGCTCCAAATGGAGCCAATAGAATGCATGTTAGTGGCAACAACTAGTTTATTGACGACACCAATACACGCAGAATACATGCAGAAAGAATTGATTGGTTATACGGCTTTTTTGCTTTACGGCCTACTTTTACGGAACGTATGTAGGCCGTGTACTAAAGAAAAAAAATCCCCCTAACCAACAATAAACACAATAGGCACATAAACTACAATTAAGTTAACACTTTCCGGGCCGTATCTCGATTCACCGTGTAGGCAGAATCCATCATGTATCTTTACCTCGCGGTCCCGATACACATTTATGGGGTGATCCATAAATTATGTCGCACTTTTTGGCCTCTTTAAACAGTTTTAGTCAAATTTTGTCAAGGAGAAATGGCAAAAACACAAATGGGCTCGGACGGGATGTGTGCCGACGAATGGGGAACCGACAAAGAGTGGCGAAAAACGAAAAAAGTGAAGAGATGCCTGGATGAAGCATTGCGAGGGCATCACAAAAATGGCATGAAAGGAGCCTTTGACAATGTCGATTGGGATATTCCATGGAGGTTACCGATAAAGCATGAAACTTGTAAAAGCCTCACTTTGTCTTTTTTTTTTGTTTTTTTTTTTTTTTTCTTTTTTTTCCTTTTTCTTTCTTTTTTTTACACTATATGCAACATTTCACATTATCATAACACTGTTTTACAAGTATCTAAAACTTTTGTGCTGACGCCAACATTTCCATGAGCACTCAGTGATCACAACTTTACATGTCATTGGTATACAGCTTTTTTAAATTCATGTTTTTTTTTAATATTCCATGGAGGTTACTGATAAAGCATGGAACTTGTAAAAGGCTCACTTTGTCAAACTTTGGGTCTCTTTCAATTAAATCCAAATCACACAATGTTTGGTACAACACAGTGCAAGCATCTTTAATGTCTCTTGTCAAATGGGCACAAATGCCATACAAATTAACTTTCAAAGCTCGTTAGCCATTGGGGGAATGGCCAGCAAGAGCACCTTGCAAGGATATTGTGGCCAGAAAAGGCTTGCTCATCAATTGGTATATAGTAAATAGATATTTGAGTGAAATTCGTGCATACCATGCAGCGGAACACTACGGGGGCGTATGCCCTAGATGAAAGTGTCTATGCCTATACAGGTCACACATTGCCCAGTGCGTCAAACAGAAAACATTAATAATGATAATTGATGAATAGAACTCAATTGTGTGCAAACTCTTGCACACTAACACGGTAGAACATCTCAATACAAAACTTGGTGTAGAATGAAACAAGGGCAAAGACAAAAAGGAAAGGAAATAAACACTTGTGTGATTTTGGTAAGTTTACACAACTTACATTAGTGGAAGGATGAAAATTGATCCTTTTAATTAATAATTATAATTACTCACTTTTGATTTAACAAAATATAATTTCCTTTTCAATTAAAAGGGTTATTACATACGATTCACATGACATTCATTTTGAAGATGATAATTATATCAAAAGAATATTTCCAATCAAATTAGCTTGATGCATAAAGTCAATTAAAGTTTTGAAATTAGTATCAATCAATTTCGGACAATGATGCATAAATTGAATTAAAGTTTCAATTAAGAATCAATTAATAATCAATGGGACTTAACTTATATAGGCTTTCAACAGCTATTCCCTTGATGAACTGCAGTCCGCAAGTTTTCATGAAATAGTTATTTCTTTAAGATGTTCAGCCAAAACAGCACTTCCTTTCTTGGATAAAATTTTGATTTTTTGTGAAGATTCTTAGCAGAAAACAGCACTTTCTTCCTTGGATAAATTTCCAATTTTCGTGAAAGTTCTTAGCAGAAAACAGCATTTCTTTCTTGGATTAGATTTTGATATTTTTATATTTTTGGAGAAAAATTTTTCCTTCCCATAATGCATTTTGTCAATTAAGGTTTGATTGGGTTTTCACTTTTCCACGTGATATTACATGTGACATTAGGTGGTAATTTTGGGGGTTGACACTTGTAGATGGAGAATAGAAGTGTTTTATTTTTCAGCTTTTTGCCAACTGCTTTAAAAGATGGACAGCTACGTGGGTGTTCGGAAACACAAAATGGCGGATTTTTGTGCCACCTACAGGGTGTCTAAAAATCCTATTTCGAAAATCACACAGCCATGTGACACTTGGGGCTTCCTACAAAGGGGTCAGTAACCATGCTGGGTGTCATCATGATGTGCACTGGGCTTAGGGGCAGGCAGGTGGTGCATCCCAAATGCCAACAACAATAATAATAGCTCGGCTAAAGTCAAACAACGAAAGTTCATTACCAGTATATTATTAGAAACGCTAACAAGAAATGTTATCATGTTGCACACCTTATAGCTTATACCATTAATTTATCACAATGAAAAATGGTTCCCTTGATTAAGGAAGATTTAGGTTATCCAGATGGCACAAAATACCCTGGTGTAAAAAAAATTTTAAATGTTGAAAATGACCTTTTGGATTTAACATGAAAACACTAGAAACGCAATTTTTCTATGTTAAAAATACGATGTTTCTATTTTAAAATGCAATTTTTCTATGTTAAAAATGCAATTTTTCTATGGTAGCAACGCAATTTTTGTATGGTAAAAATGCAATTTTTATATGGTAAAAACGCAATGATTCTATGGTAAAAACGCAATTTTTTTATTGTAAAACGAGGACCATATATTCCCTTCCCGAAATGTGATGACATATTCGGCTTTGCCCATAAAAGTATCGTGACGGTAGCAGGCAGTTTCAACTATGATGTTTTCAACTAAACATCAATCAGGTGGTTTTTAGTGTTCTGGGTTAGGTTATTTTTTTAGTTGTAAAACTTTGGTTGAATTTTTTGTTTTGTTGAAGAAATTTAGTTGAAATTGCATGACTCCTATCGTGACTAGTAGTGGATACACATTTTAGAATTCATTTTTTTTAACTGGTAGCATTTTGAAAGAATAACACGGTAATATACAAGCCTTATATAATATTCAAGAGATAATAGTTTTTTTGCTGTGAAAGATTAAA
Organism: Julus scandinavius; assembly: GCA_034696685.1. Classification (NCBI taxonomy): domain Eukaryota; kingdom Metazoa; phylum Arthropoda; class Diplopoda; order Julida; family Julidae; genus Julus; species Julus scandinavius. The sequence goes on along the minus strand of JAQGAE010002873.1, from coordinate 11,769 downwards.
GCTGGTTGTGCAGACTGTCCCACTGTGCCCCTATACTGGGACACAGTGGGACATGGCATGGGGTACAATGGTCCATGCGAAATGCAGACAAATTTTTAAAGAAAAAGAAGTATTAAAATGAACTGTAATTACAGCAGCTTTTATATTTTCACTGCAACAAAACATTAACGAATTTGATTTAAATAAGACATAATTTGCTAATTTAGACGTAGAATAACTTTAACTGCGAATATTTTCTTCCATACTTGTGAGATGTCAATAATGAAATAGTGGTGCATACAGCTTCAAAAGCATTGGGCAAAATATAAAAGGGGAATTGCCCAATTTCTTATTTCATATTAAATTATATTGCCCAAAATGGTCCACCTGAGAGATTGTGATTCAATTAAAGCTTGAAATGTAGCCATTATTTTGTATCATGATGATATGTTTATATTTTCTAATCGAGTTGATAACGTAGCACATGTGAATTATTTTTGCATTGTGATTTTCATTAAATGAGCAGTAATTAAGTTGTGACAAAAGTCACATTGATTGTTGTTTGATCAGAGAGGTGCAAGTTGTATGCATGTTTTCCAGAATTGTCGGTGGCCGATTTCTGTAAGAAGCAAGTTTTTGTAAAATTGTCCAGTCTTTGGAACGGGATGTTGTCGCGGGTTTGTCGGGAGGGTGGGAGCGTGTTGGACTTTTGGAGGGAGTCTATTTGTGGAATTTACGTACGTACCCATTGAGACGGTGAAATTTATCCACTCCAGATGGCGTTTTGAGCTTTGTCGGATTTGATATAGTGGCATTCTTTAGGGTGAGTTTGATGATGGAAATGTAGTTTTTGCGATGGAAGTTGCAAGTTGTATTGTATGGAGTGTTTATTGCAAGGGAGGTATGGAGTCACACGAAGGATGATTTTGAGAAGTGAATGTCCGTATGCTTTTTCTCACGTAAGATATATATATTGTATGCCTCGTGCCCTCACTTTGGTATGAGATGATTGAAAAGTGTTGTTATGGCGAACAATTTCACAACTTTCTAAGACTTGAAGTGTATATATTTGATTTGTTTCTGTTTAATGTACTATTTTGATATGCTCGTTGTTTGTGTTGTAACAAGTGTTATTATTGCGTTAAGATGCATTACTGCCATGTCCCATGTTGATATTAGGTGGTATCTTTTGTGTCTTCTGTGATTTGGATTTAATGGACAATGAGCAGCAGCAGCAGTGTCGTCATCGTGGTCATCATCATCATTAGGGGTAGTGAGCCAGACCTAAAGTTTGGCACTTGTACATGTGGTGATGCAGTTTTTTTAAAAAAAGGAGGCCAGCTGCATGTGTGCATATTTGACAATAGGCATTGAACAAGCATTGTGTGATTTGGATTTAGTGGCCAATGAGTGGGAGTGGTGACAGCAGCATCGTCGTCGTCGTCATCATCATATGGGAAATTAAAAGAGACGCAAAGTTTGACACCTGTACATGTGGTGACGCGGTTTCTAAAATAACCCTTCTTATTGACTGGACCTGGTGGAGTGGTGCTTTTAGAAGCGGTGGAGAGAAAAGGAGGCCAGCTGCATTTGTGGCCATTTCAGAAAAGACATTGAATATGGTCAATGAGTGGAAGTGGCGGCAGCAGCATTGTTATCATCGTCATCAAGAGACCCAAAGTTTGGCCCTTGTACATGTGCTGGTGCGGTTATTGGCTGGACCTGGAAGTGGAGAGAAAACGAGGCCAGCTGCATTAAAGATGCTTGCACTCAATGAGTGGGAGAGGCGGCTGCAGCAGCAGCTTCGTTGTCGTCGTCATCGTCATCATCACCATATGGGAATTTAAAAGAGACCTAAAGTTGGACACTTGTACATGTGCTGACGTGGTTTCTAAAAAGACCCTTCTTATCGGCTTGACCTGGTGGAGAGAAAAGGAGGCCAGCTGCATTTGTGCCCGTTTGACAAAAGACATTGAACATGGCCAATGAGTGGGAGTGGCGGCAGCAGCATTGTTATCATCGTCATCATCATGATATGGAAAATGTAAAGAGACCCAAAGTTTGGCCCTTGTACATGTGCTGGTGCGGTTTTTGGCTGGACCTGGAAGTGGAGAGAAAAGGAGGCCAGCTGCATTTGTGCCTGTTTGACAAAAGACATTAAAGATGCTTGCACTGAATGAGTGGGAGAGGCGGCTGCAGCAGCAGCTTCGTAGTCGTCGTCGTCGTCGTCGTCATCGTCATTATCACCATATTGTACATGTGCTGACGTGGTTTCTAAAAAGACCCTTCTTATTGGCTGGACCTGGTGGAGTGATGCTTTTAGAAGTGGTGGAGAGAAAAGGAGGACAGCTGCATATGTGCCCATTTGACAAAAGACATTGAACATGGCCAATGAGTGGGAGTGGCGGCAGCAGCATTGTTATCATCGTCATCATCATCTTGATATGGAAAATGTAAAGAGACCCAAAGTTTGGCCCTTGTACATGTGCTGGTGCGGTTATTGGCTGGACCTGGAAGTGGAGAGAATAGGAGGCCAGCTGCATTTGTGCCTGTTTGACAAAAGACATTAAAGATGCTTGCACTCAATGAGTGGGAGAGGCGGCTGCAGCAGCAGCTTCGTCGTTGTCGTCGTCGTCGTCATCATCACCATATTGTACATGTGCTGACGTGGTTTCTAAAAAGACCCTTCTTATCGGCTGGACCTGGTGAAGTGATGCTTTTAGAAGTGGTGGAGAGAAAAGGAGGCCAGCTGCATTTGTGCCCATTTCAGAAAAGACAATTGACGTGTAGACTAAGTTGAATGTCCTACACATGTGCACCATACTTGAAAGTAATTGAACAAGAGACTGTGGAATGGAAACTTGTAAAACTTTATGATATGTGTTATGATAATGTGAAATGGAGTGTTTGTTGCATATAATGAAAAAAAAAAAGAAAAAACGAAAAAGAAAAAAAAAAGAAAATGAAAAAAAAGAAAGAAAACTAAAAGAAAAAAAGAAAACTAAAAGAAAACAAAAAAAAAAAGAAAATGAAAAAAAAGAAAGAAAATGAAAAGAAAAAAAGATGATCATTGAGTGTGAAAAGGAGGCCAGCTGCATTTGTGCCCATTTCAGAAAAGACAATCGACATGTAGACTAAGTTTAATGTCGTACACATGTGCACCATACTTGAAAGTAATTGAACAAGAGACTGTGAGATGGAAACTTGTAAAACTTTATGATATGTGTTATGATAATGTGAAATGGAGTGTTTGTTGCATATAATGGAAAAAAAAAAAAGAAAAAAAAAAGAAAATGTAAAAATAAAAAAAAAACGAAAAGAAAAAAAGAAAGCTAAAAGAAAAGTTGTGATCACTGAGTGTTCATTTGACTGAATGGTGTTCATTTGATGCGTGTATTGTCATTTCATGTGTAGGAAGGTGTGAAATTGTTTATATAACTATGCTTAACCTGTAGGTGAGAAATTGCTGAGGAAGGGCCATGTTTGAGATGAATGCTCATTTTTTGAATGAAAGTTGAAAAGGTGTCACCAACTCCTATGGTAATTGTTTTTAAACAACAAAAAAATGGATGAGACACTTTTGTTTTATTGATTTGCTTGTTTACTGCATGTTGACTTTTACAAATGTATAGTGATATTCACCGTCAAACTGCTGCTATAAGCAATCCGATGTAGCTCTGAAATGCATGAATGGGATAGAGGGACGAATTTGACCACCCCGACAGTGACGTTCATAAATTGAGTAAATCGATTCTGTTGAAAAGTGTAATACACTCGCATGCTTTTGACTCAACTCGATGCATGTCCCATTGCAAAGATGGGAGTATTTGAGAAATTTGCTTAGTTTGGATTGTGGAAAACGTGCTTTATGTGACGTTGGGACAATTTCAAGTGTGCTCGTTAGTCAAATGGGAAGGAGCGAGGGTGATTTGGAATGTTTCGCATGTCACAGGCAGGGGTGCCGAGAGCCAGGGCATTTGAAAAATTGCTTCTCTACTATAGCAAAATGTGATTTTTTTATCTTGGAAAAGTTTCTTTTTTACCAAAGAAAATGTGTTTTTACCGTAGAATAGATGTAAAATTGCGTCTTTACCATGGCAAAATGTTGTCTTTACCATAGCAAAATTCAATTTTTTAGGAAAGAAAATGTGTGTTTTTTAAGCATGGAATAATTTTGTTTTTAAGTTTTCATGGCATGATTGAATGTATACAATCAAACGAAATGTTGCAAATGGTGATTACATGAGAACTGCATAAACTTTAACTTTCAATTTATGTTTATTTTCTTTTTTATTTTTTTTGATTCTTCTTTGTTTGTTTTTTCTTTTCTATTTCCATTTCCTTTTTTTTCACTATATGCAACATAAACACTCCATTACATAGTATTTGTAGTGCAGCTGCCAAAGTTGACACACTAGCTGGAAGAAAAGTGGCTGATTTTTTTGCAATTTATTTTTCTTTTCTATTTCCATTTCCTTTTTTTCACTATATGCAACATAAACACTCCATTACATAGTTTTTGTAGTGCGGCTGCCAAAGTTGACACACTAGCTGGAAGAAAAGTGGCCGATTTTTTTGCAATTTATGTTTATTTTCTATTTCCATTTCCTTTTTTTTCACTATATGCAACATAAACACTCCATTACATAGTTTTTGTAGTGCGGCTGCCAAAGTTGACACACTAGCTGGATGAAAAGTTGCAGATCTGTTGACACGTGGCATGCAGCTTTTGCAAGTTGTAGGCTGGTACACGAATTGTCAAGTGGTTTACCAGAATGTCTGCATTCAGATACAGTTTTATTTTATTTTTGAGTAGTGTTACCCACATGTAAAAGGTCACCTCCAATTGGGAATATTGAGGAACAGCAAGAACAGCGTGATCTTCTGAAGCTAGGAGTTTCTGTTCCCTTTGTTTGGAGTGTCAAACAGGAAAGCCTAAAAAAGGACCGCACCCGCATCTGCCCTGAGGGTTCGGCAGGTCTCTGCCAAAAAATAGACGAGACCGACGCGACTCCGGCCATGGCCAAAAGGGGAAAACGGCAAAGGAACAATGGGGAACATGGATCTGGGGGCATAGGGAAAAACGACCCCCCCTTAAGAAAACCATCTGTGCATGAGGACGTGAGAAATGTCTGCACAGGGAGCCCTCGAAGGAGAAGGATGGATAGTTTTCCAACAACAGGAAGTTAGGATTGCTCCATGTAGTTAGTTGCCAGAAGGCCCAGGTTGATGATATAGCTATGTTAGGCTCTCCATATTTCCATCACACACTTAAGTTATCGTAATGTTTTCAAGGCACGAGTTGTTCATTGGCCAATTCCAGTCTCCATTGTATTTACGGAAGGAACACAAGAATAAATGGCAGAACAAATTTGTACTTGAACAAATTGCACCAGGAAGCCAGTGTGTGTGACCATCTACATGTGCACCTCGGGAATGCAAGACGACCCTGGTCTTAGGCTGCTTCGCAACATAGCTAAATGCAATGCATTCAAACTGCCCCTTTGAAATACAATCGCGTACAATAAGCATTCGCTTCTCGTGGCATTATTTTTATTTTGGGTCTGCAATAGCATCATCATTATTATTATTGTCATCATACTGAATGTGACTGTAGGAGCTGTTTGTGTCGTTCTCAGATTACGCCGTCTTAATTATTTGCTGGACAAAAAAATAGGTACGATGGTATATTTTGGCAAGTTACATATTTTTTTATTCAAAAAATATATGTTTTAATTTTAGTTAAAATAAAATAAAACCAGCAAAAAAACCAATAAAGTATAACAGCTTGGACATTAAAATAGGTAAATTTGCTAAGTAAAGTAAAATTTAAATGTTTTTTATCAATCACTGTATACCCCATTATTTTGCAAAACTCTCCTGGGCATAGAAGAAATTAAATTGTGGCACACATCTTGAACATTTTGCCACAATTGATCCTTAAGTTTAGCAAGGCGTGTTTTTAACTCGCCCCACTAGTTTTCAATAGGGTTTAGGTCCGGGGATTGACTTGGCCAAGTCAAAACATAGACATTATTATGTACCAAGAGAAGCATCCCTAAACCATTATATTGCCACCACCATGTTTAACGGTGTTTTTAGTGTAGTGTACGTCAAATTCTTTGCCTTTGGGACGACGGACATTTCTTGTACAGTCACTAGAAAACAAATTAATTTTTGTTTTATCACTCCAAAGAATATTTCGCTATTTTTTCTATCCCTCTGGTTGTGACCAGGCAAAAAGTTTCCTCTTTCCTAATTTTTTTTTTTTCATAGTAAAGGAACTTTGCGGGCAATTCTTCCTTGTAGTCCAACACTTAATTGTAAGCACACTACTTTGCCAATTTCAGCAGCAATCGCCCTTGAAGACTTTAAGGGATCCTTTTTTGACAACATTACAATGCGATTGTCGGTTCTTTGAGACGTTTTTTTTTACTTTGCCACGTTTTTCTGTTAGGTTTTCTTGCTTTGTAGATCGTCCTAATGATTTGGCAAGAAATTTATAAGCTTTTCCTTTACTTCTCAATGCCCGGACAAGTCTCCCCATTTTAAATGCTAAATTATGAATTGTATCAATCAGTTTACATTAATACAGTCATACACTTTAATAATATGTAACTTAGATTCGGAATTGCTGAGACAAAAAAATTTTTTTAGCTCAAAAAATTGAAATTACTTAAAACAACAAAGTTCAAATAGTGTCATTAAATATTTTTGCTGGGAAAGTGTAGAATATTTTATAAGTGTGAAATTTTATTTGGGGAATTTTTTTGGAACCTACACTTTTTTCTCAGTGACATACTTATTTTTGTGTATATCTGTTCTTTGCTTCAACTAATTTATTCAAAGTGGAATAGTGTAGGGGTGACCCTTAACTCGTTTTAGGAAATCTCGGTGTCCCGGAATCGAGTGTAGACCTAGAGGAGCTGGGAGTTCTGGATTGAGTACGGAGCCGACCAGGCCAAAGCACTTGTTGTCCCGTGTCGGCTGGGGAGGCAAGGAAGCAAAGGGGCCTTAAGCTTCTTTCCGACAACTGTTGAGAATCCAACTTCTTGGAGGTCTTTGGGTGAGGTGCCGAATGTAATATGGAGTGTAGTATAGGATGTGTCGAGTCTAGGGGTTGTTTTATCAGCATAGGAGGTGTTTCGCGAGGGATTGTTGGCTTGCGATTAGCTTTGTCTTAACGTTGTAGGTTCAGGTCCAAGGGGCTCGACGTTAGGCCTTAAAGGATTGTGGTGGCATGCCAGATAGGGAGAACATGCCCTCGGTGGCGGCACCGGGGTTCGGTAATCTTTCGAATCGTGAGATGTCGCTTCTTTCAGTTTAGGCCACGAGCACCCTGGCGAGTCTCGATTCCGCCCCCCACAGCCATCAATTCATTTCCAGATCCTGCACCTTTGTCCCGGGAGGGCCATGTTGTCCCAACATGTCCTTCTCTGCCTGCAGTCCGTTCGCCTTCCGTCGAACCCTTTCTGGCTCAACCTCCAGTGCTGTAAGGATGTTGCCCGATGATGCCGAAGGACCCGAGTTTGCAAAAGTATAAACTTTGCAGCACATTTGTAACTGTGCGGTCCAATCTAGCGTTGTCTTTTCATGGCCAACATAATAACTTTTGCCATACGATATAGTCATTTTGGCATGTGCAGATTTCCTCCAAAGGGCAAAAGGCATTTTTATTTTGTGAAAATGTAAAGACGTGAAAATTTCATTTCATGTAAGGTGTGGGGCCCCCGCCTTTTGTTCCATTTTCCACGACACTTATTGTACATTTACACTAAATGCTGTTTTCACCTGTCAAAAGGAAAAGAAGTTTGAATACCAATTCTTGGTTGAGAAGGGATCATTTAATACCTATTGGTTTAGGGAAGTTGGGAGCTGGCCATGTTGCCACTCCATAATCTGGCCGGCACTGTTTATTTTGGCAACTGACCTGCCAGGGTGACTGACCTGCTCTTTGTCACCTGATGAAAATAATTTTGGTCGTTAATTAATAGTGGTGTGACTATATGTATGGATTCTATTTATACATAATGCCGCGCAGTGGCGGACTTAAGGGAAAAGGCCCAGGCGGCAATGACCATAAAGGGCCCATTTTAGGGAGCTCGCTCGCATATTTTAATACAGAAAATATTTGCATTCATTAATTAACAATTACACGATATAAGATATTCAAAATGTTTACCTATCTACAAAAGTTTCTAGAATTTCTATACATTTAGGAGAAATTTCCCAAAAGCCATTGAGGAATTTAGATTACCATAAATTTAAAAAAATAGGAAATTCGCAATTCGCAATTTGCAAATTTCTTTTCTAAATTTCACCAAATTCAGTACAATATTCCAGATTTACTTGACATTTAATGTGGTTGGGATAAACCATTTTTAGAACATTCCCAAATTCCATCGCATTTTAAAACTTTATCTGGCTTTCTCAACAGTTTCTACAAGGTCCAAATATTGCAAAATAGCTAGAGAATATCCACATATAAATTTTTATACATTTTTCAAGATGATTTTTAAAGTTTTAAGTTATAATTGTTGTATAAATTACACTTTTGCAATAGTGTACCATTTAGTAGCAACTTCATAAACTACATGCCAATAATTGGATAGTTTTCTCAAAAATAGATGAACAAAACTTAACAAAACTACTGGCTGGTAGCAAAATAGCATTTTAAACAGACAACTAACTAGTTTAAGTAATTTCAGAAAATTCAAGCAAGCACCGTAAATCATAAAACGCATTTGAGTGTTGTGGTTAACAAATAATCCTAATATGGATGGTTTATTCACAACTTTTTTAGTTTATTCCCAATATATTCTTACCGTCAGTTTCTGAGGAACACAGTGGAGGGACAGCTATCACAATACACTATCTAAATTGAATGTGCCCTTTGAAGGGCAGCTGACCTACTTGGCATGAGATGTTTTTGGACATCACAACGCACATCAAGAACAAAAGCGGTCTATGGAGGACATGAATCGAGGGCCCAGGCGGCAAATGCTGCCTTATTGTATTTTCTCTCCATACATGAACTCCAAATCAGTTCGGGGATGTGGTGGACCAGGTAACTGGTCACACTGGAGTCAGTCATGTTGGCAGGGTGTCCGACCCCTTAATGTGAACTTGGATGAGACTTGGATAAAACATGATGGGCAATGGAAATGGAGAATTTCGGAACATGTCATTTGCAAGCTTGTTCCCACGCAATTTGGAGCAAAGCTTGAACAAGTTGTCCATACCGGCAATTTGGAGTTGTTCACGCCGACAACTAGCAGAAAGGTGGAAAACGAGAGAGTGGGACCGATACTCCCATATAGTAAATACGCCATATAGTAGGTGCATATAGTAGGTGCTCGCTGGTCCAACGCCTTAAATTTATTGTCATGGTCTTCAGCAAGCAACCTGATGATGCAATTCATATATTTTCGTTCGTTACAACTTAGTCAAACACTGATACATGCCAACATTGTTGCGTCGTGTTCAGCTCGCTGTCGTTGACACCTTCCTGGTGCAACGAATGAGAGTCAATTAAACAGAACAGCTTGAAATTAAACACAACAAAATGCGCGATGCTTCTTCGCTCGCTGGTCCAACGCCTTACATTTATTGTTCAGCTCGCTGTCGTTGACACCTTCCTGGTGCGACGAATGACAGTCACTTAAGCAAAACTACATGCAAAAATGATTACGAACATACTTTGTTACAACTTACTGAAACACTGATACATTGCATCGTGTTCAGCTGGCTCTTGTTGACAGTCACTTAAACAAAACTACATGCAAAAATGATTACGAACATACATTGTTACAACTTACTCAAACACTGATGCAAAAATGATTACGAACATACTTTGTTACAACTTACTCAAACACTGATACATTGCATCGTGTTCAGCTCACTCTCGTTGACACCTTCCTGGCGCGACGAATGACAGTCACTTAAACAAAACTACATGCAAAAAATCATTTCCAACATACTGCGCGCAACTTGAGATGAAATAGAGCAAATGCGCGATGCTTCTTTGCTCGCTGGCCCAACGCCTTACATTTATTGTTCAGCTCGCTGTCGTCAACACCTTCCTGGTGCAACGAAAGACAGTCACTTAAACGAAACTACATGCAAAAATCATTGCAAACATACTGCGAACAACTTGAAATTAAATACAACAAAATGCGCAATGCTTCTTCGCTCGCTGGTCCAATGCCTGAAATGTGTCAGAGCAAGGACACCCGAATACCAAGATCAATCAATGAATCTCGTTATGAAACTCTGATTTTCAAAATAACAATCAACTCTTCAATGGCTGCCGAGCTCTGTCTTGGATGAGAATTGCTCTTACGTCAGCAGCATCAACTAGGCTGTAAAGAGGAGAAGATTAGCTGTGTTTTGCTTCATAAGGCATGGATGTCAATTTCAAAACAACAATGTCAACAGCTCAACAATAAAATGTGTCAATTGGGTGCAAGTGCCACCCTCTGCCCTGGTACACATCAATGGGGCTTGTTCCGACAATAGCACTATTCTTGTCGACGGACCACGTGGTAAGCCACGACCTAACTTTTCCGAATAAATCCAGCAACAATAAAAAAACGTCCATTCATTTCGTTTGCAAAACTCAAAGTGAACAAGAAGAATTTGAAATTTAAATTCAAATTATCAGCACATGCATAAATGCATGTGCAACTTAACAAAGTACATGCATCAATAAATATTTCAAACATTCAAGCACATGCTCATTTCAATATACTAGCACATGCTACTTTTGAAAGAGCACATGCTACTTTCTTCATTCCTTTCCCAGTAACATACTGGGAAGTATGATCTTTGTAACTGGTCTTGGTAAAATTCCATGGTTGGTTTTCACATCAACAACACGTATTTGTTGATCTGGCCCAGGGTGAATAGCAGTTATAATTCCTCCTGGCCATATATTCCTAGGTAAATTGCCACCTCCAATGAACACAAAATCACCAATTTTCAATTGTGTTCCTTGGCTGTGCCACTTTTTTCTTGTGGTTAATGACAAAGTTCAGTGGATAACTCATCATCCCATCCGATTCCAGATCGCCATACATCTTGTAACAATATCTTTGCTTTCACAGCAAAGTGAGCTACAAATCCAAGAGGGTCGAATATTGACATCAGTAATTTCAGTACTTCTCTCTTGGTTGGCCTTCGTTGTCCTTGAATGACATCTTTGTCCACACATTTAAATTGTCCATTGAATGTGAAGATGTCATGTTTTGGATCCCAGTGAAGTCCAAGAATTCGTTCCATTTTCCTTTCTGATGTAGGGTTAAGATCTTTCAAGTCATTTGATCTTAATTCACCAGGGATGGCTTCAAGCACTTTTATAGAATTAGAGTTAAAGCCACAAATGCAAAATCCTCCTCTTTTGTGGACTTGAATCACATCTAATATTTCATCTATCGATGTAATCATCAACATAATGGTTGTTGATAATGGCTGCTGCAGCCTCTGGAAATTCTTCCTTGAATTCTTCAGCATTTTTATTTTTAACAAATTGTGCTGAAGAGGGAGCGCAGGTAGTTCCAAAAAACATCGATGTCATTACATAATCTCGGTTCATTCCTCTCCAGAGAAAACGTTGAGCGGGCAGATCATCTTTTCTAATCTTTATTTGTAGAAACATTTCTTTGATGTCGGCCGAGAATGTAATCTTTTATTGCCGGAACTTCATTAACACTGTTGGCAGTTTTGGTTTATCATTTTTCCACAAGAGACCTGTTTCCCATCTGTTTCCGATTCGTTTTGTTGTATTCTCCA
>JAQGAE010002872.1:0-16308 GCA_034696685.1 Julus scandinavius | reverse complement strand
TAATTATTATGGAAATCTTTCATCACGTGATATTTTCCAGTACATTGTGCTGAGGGGCAACCAGCTAAGACAATTACGATCAAATTTTGGTAGATAACATGCCACAAAGGACCAGTTTTAGGGGGTGCCTCAGACTTTTGGACAAGGCTGTACATAAGTGTCTATAGCGCATTGTCATAAATTTAGAAAGTTATTACAGTACTATATATACATGTAAATTGGAATTTCCTTAAAATAGGCATTTTCAGACCCATTGGTAATGAAGTTGCGTGTGCACAACTCTTTAGTCGATTGCACCGCCTTATCCAAAACACAATAAATTCCATAACCGATAACCAGCATTGCATTTCGTAACTGTGGGGGTATTTCTCTGCAAAATATCTCTTCTGGTTTTCAAATAATATACACCCTATGTTTATCATCAATAATTTTGTCTGCGGGGGTATTTGGCAAACAGTAGTTAGCAGGGTGGTACCATGCATCACTGACATGTAATTTTCTAGGCAGGCAATACACACACCTTGTTTTTATCGATTTATATCAAGGCGTGCATTTGATTCAATTTCTGATAAATTGGCTGATTTTGTAAATTGACAGTGCATGGTATCGCTGATGACAAATGTGTCCCTTCCTATGAGTTTTTGTCTCATATTCTATACTAAAGATCAGTGAACACACCCTTGAATCCAAACGCCATCTAGCGACGATAAACACAAGCCAGCTGCATGATATGGAAATCATAATGCCATATCATTTTAAAAATGGGAGAATTTAACTTGTATGAAATTCACTAAGTGATTTTCGTACCATAGCTCGAGACTTGAAAACGAACCTACCAACAAGGCCATGGCGTTTTTATAATGCTCATCAAATTGCTTTCCTTAAAAAAAACTGATTACAACAGGTTGTGATGACCTCTGTCGGTCATGCGACTTGGTCCAACATGGCCCCGGCCTATTACTCACGACTGATGTATGGCGTCTTGAATATATCATGGCTGCATTTTTGCTTTTTTTTAATATTTTTTTCCGTGGTATGCTTATATGCATGTTAGACACCCTGTAATTTGTCGATCCGCTGTTACCAATTAATGCACAAAAGCGCATTTGTTTCTTTCATCTCGTGGATTATTTCGTGCACGTTGAAGGGCACAGAGAGCAACGTGTTCTCATTGGTGGTTGGCCTCAGGTAATTACCCCGCCCCTTTTCCCCAACCCTAGCCAAACTCAACCTATGCTCACCTATTCTGTCTTTGGCTGCTTTGTTTCCACCAAGCTCCTCCTCGTAGGTTTATCTATGTTTTGCTCGGGATATAATGCCTGCAGAAATAAATACACGCCCCCTTAATTGCTGCTTTTGTCTTTTTTTTCTGCTTGGGGGCGCCCTAGTGCTGATATGATATGGTTTGTAGCGTGATTATGGACGAATTAATAACGAGGACCTAAAATATTCCAAGAAGTTTCCTAAAGGTTTGGGTCATTTGTGAGGGTGGATGCTTTTTAGTTATGTATGCATGTATTAAAATGGCAAGTTCCACTTATATCATGACTGCCAAAGTAGATATTTCGTATTTTAAACTTTGGTTGAAATACGAATTATGTTTTTGGTTTATGTACGAAATAAATGTAAATAGTGAATAAGTTCAATTATGCTTTCGTTGTTATTTTACAGGCTTTGAGAAGTAAAATTTATGAAAGATGTTGTTGATTGCACTGAAAACTCAAAATGTGCAAAAAAACACACCAAATTGTGTAAAAAAGTTGCGCACACATTAATGTGTACAATTACCTATTTTTATATGTCAAAATGCTCAATAGTGTGTTGTCAAAACACACCACTGTGCATTTTGACATTCAAATGTGTTATATTGCATATAAAAATAGGTAATTTTGCACATTTATGTGTGTGCAACTTTTTTACACATTTGGTGTGCTTTTTTTGCATATTTTGAGTTTTCAGTGTGTGGCGTCAACTCCATGACAATTATTAGATTCATTATCTATTCTGGTTAATGTGACTTGCAATTTATAATGACAAGTGTGTAGAAATAATCGTAATTTGGTAGTAAATCATAAATAATGTAATTCTAGACAATTCTGACTATTAAAATCCCGGAATTGATGTGAAATACAACAGCACATGTAAACGTGGAAATTGTGAACTTTTTGAATAGGAACTACATATACACACACTGACACTGCAACGCAGAATGTAAATTTTCCATTAAACTCTTTTCTATAATACCTAAGAAATTCCATATCTGTATGGCATACAGAACAACGCGAAGTAAAACCGATGAAGGAATAAAATTATATAAGTCAAATCTTGATTTCAACATTTCACTTACTCTCCATCCCCTCCACGATGGGGGAACTGTATGCCCGTCCAAGCGTGAAGCATAATTTGCATAAAGTGCTTGCAAAATAAGTTATCTTCAATAAATTACGCTTTATATACAAATATTTTCCAACAAATTGCGTCTTATGATCCCAAACAAATACTGCACGATAGAGGATATTTTATTTTTATTTCAGGAGCTTTTGAAGATGACGACGTCACGCATGTTGAGGGGGAGATTAACCCAGTCCGAGACATAGAAATAATCAACGAAGAATTGCGACTCAAAGATGTGGAAATGTTAAATGCAGTCATGGAAAAACTAGAAAGGACAGTTCTAAGGGGCGCTGACAAGAAACTCAAGCTTGAATACGTAAGTATTCTCATATTTAATATTCAATATTCAGTTCAATTTATTACCCTATTTAGTCGACACAAAAACTTCATATGCTAGGGGGTAAATTGCACAAATGTGCAAAAAAGTAAAAAAAATCATAAATTACAACGCAAGTCAGATAGAACTAAGCACATTCATATATATTTAATATAATGAATTCTTAGATGTGAAATATCTACATATACTATAGTATACATAGTTGTATATAGTGTAACAATCTTTTGTTTTCTTTACTTTTAGGATATTTTGTGCAAAATCAAAGAAATGCTTACTGAGGAAAAGAAACATGTTCGTTTTGGCGATTGGAATGCCAACGAGGTAAGCACAGCCAGAACATTTTCTCAATTTTAATGTTCCATCACATTGCGTCACTTATTGTTTTTCATGGACACTGTAATAATTGGGTTGCCCTCTTGGGAAAGACATTTGAAGCCTAGGGTTGGTATCTCACTTGTCACTCAGCAGTCGGATGTCTTATCAGTTTGGATTTCGTGTCAAGCTTTTGCTGTAGAGTTAATAATAGTTAATAATAAGTTTTATTTTGATATTTGTGTCATTGGCAAGCGTGCTCTCATAGTTTGAGAAACCTACGTATAATTTGTTGTGGAGGGGATTTAATGAGAATGGGCGGAGCAGATGCGGATGGTTCATAGGACATTTTTCTGAAAAGATCATGACAAGAACCTGTATGCATTAAAAATGCAGTGCTTTCGCAATGATAAAGAAGAATGATGGAAGGCTGCTGACGATTTCAAATTGAGAGAAAAAGTGAAGGAATTCAGAAGTCCAGAATTCTACCTCTGCTTACTGATTCATGAAGTTGCTTTCCAAACATATTTTATAAATCTGATGGTCAGCTAATTAATTTTGTATTATTAATGATTAAAATGATTAATTTCATAAAAGTACCAATGTATTCAGCTATGAATCGAATTGAATTGAAGTTATAACGGCCAGAAAAATGCTATAATTAAGGAAAGTGGCGAAAAAATGTGATAAGTTACCCGAATTTGCACAAACAAGGTCGGATTTGGCTAACATTAAAACAACTTAAGGGTTTCACTTCGTTTAAGAAGGAAAAAAAATGAAAATCACAATGCAGAAATAATTGATTCGTTATACGGCTTTTTCGCTATACGGCCAACTTTTCTGGAACGTATCTAGGCCGTAAAACGAGGTATGGGTGTACTAAAAATTCAGAACATGGTCTAATTAAAAATATAGAATACATTTGAATCTTGAATACGTGGTTGGCACCAGTTTAACTCTATCCCATTACATAAGTTTTTTTGTTTACGTTTTTTGAAACATTTAGTTTAAAAAATATTAGGTCAACAACTGTAGCATAAAAAAAATCTGATAGATCCTGGTTTTGTTTTGTCACACATTCGTTGAAAAAAAAATGACGTTGAAATCACGACTAAGAATTGCAGTTGCACATATTTAGATAACCTGGATGGTCCTGGGCCATAACTCTGCTTAGTTTAGAATAATGTGTTTCAAAAATGTTATGGCCAGGGCGATGATCATGGACATAAAAATGTCCAAATAGACGATTGTATTGAAGAAATCATCGTTATGGTTTGTCTGTAGAAAGAAAATGTCATTTGCTTGGGACGGTGCATATTGTAGCGACGTGTTGTGCCAAATGAGAAGTGGTAGTACATACATGGTTGGAGATGTAGGGGAAGCCTGCATGAACTATTTGTACCCTTGATTACAGTAATTTGTCGTGAATTGTATTCCGAATCCGTCGGCGCTACATATTCGTGTAGGCCTTCTTCGCCCACTTATTATTTCCCATCACATATTGCATTCCCCTCCAGTGCCCACTAGCCGCCATATTTCTATTTCTTCGAATGTTGTCTAGTCTCCCTACCCTTAAAAGTCCCATCCTATAAGTAATAGGCTCCATCTGTCCGTTTGCAGATAAATATATAGAAATGGGAGCGAAAACGGAAATGGAAACTGTGGAAAATGCTTATTATTTCATTGAAGCTTTTCACTAGGCTCTCCCCCAACCCACCTCTAGCCGCAGCAGCGTTTCCAGTGACCACACCATATTCATCTGCGTGTGCACGGACTGCATGAAACCGTCCCTTTTTTGCATCTGTGCCTATAAAATTAACGAATTGAACGTTCAATTCAGGGGTACCTCCATGGGGGTTTGACTTTTTTTTGGCCTGAAATGAAATAAAAACGCCACCTACGAATCCTGCCTAGGAAACCCAAAAATCAGTTGTCATTATTGTTAGTGGCGGGTTAAATGCTGCATCTTGGATTTCTATTGTCCTGTTGAGTGGAAATTGTCATAACTCAATGTTTTGGTCTTTGAGACCCTTTGCGAGTAGTGCGGTGATCATTGGTGCCCTTGGTGTTTGTGCGTCGTTGTCCATTGTGGAACTATCTATATGATGGATTTTTTGAGATTGTCACCCGGCGTGATCATTTTTGAGGATGCTCCCTTAGTTGATGTGAAATTCGGATGGCCACCATAGAACAGTGATGCTCCTTGCAAAAGATGTCTTGATAAAATGAAAAACACCTGTTAATTTTTATTTGATGGATATGTGTTCCCATGTTAAACGAATCTGCCCTAACATGCAGAATCTTCAGATGAAAGGATGTCATGCAGGGCACTCGTTTGACGGCTGTCAGAGATCAGTTCTGCAGTAAGTTCACAGGAAATGACTTGGATATGTTAGAATGCATGACGGGAGCAATTTTTTTTCTATATAAATGTCTCTGATCCAACTCGCCAATCAACACTTTGTTTCATGATTTGAGTCGAATGGATACTGGGTACTCTTTTACTGGGTTCCTTGCGCTTTGTGCATCTGGACATTCTGTGCCCTTTCGATTTTATTAAATTGCATATGTATTTGCAAAGTATCCAAAATTACCACCAAAGGGCACGTACAGTACCCTATACTGCATGCATGCGTCCTATACATACTTATACTGATAGGACCTATTAATTATTTGGCTTTGCGAGGATAGAGCATTTTGCAAAAAACTATTGCATTATCTTTCGTATATTGCTGATTTTATGAAAAGTTTACCATTTTTGCTTTTCTATTAATTAATTCTTAAGGACTTATTAGTTAATAAGCATTGTTTGAGCAATTTTTTTATGCTTAACCTTTAAAAAATTCGTGCAAATTCAATAAAACTTGAAAATACAAGAATACTTTTAAACATGAATGCCCATAAATTCAATATAACATTGGAATTTGGCATAAAAATACATTTTATAAATCTGGAGTGTATTAATGAGAAAATAAATACCCTGCTAAGCCTTACAACAATGTTAATATTTTGCAATGTGATCGTTTAGATCTCAGGAAAGTTTTTTCGTTGCAGGTAAGGCTTAGCAGGTGGGTTTATTTTGTCCTTAAGGACCTTTTAGGGTTCTTTCCTGTTTTCTCACATAATAAAATTGTTATTTTTTGTTTCTTATATGTGATGATTTAGTATTTGTTGCATGGTTATCATATGCTAATTTATTAAACTATTTTTTCCTGTTTTTATGTATGCTTGCGTTTGAGCATCGGGCTACTAAATTACCCTACTTTATTACTGTAGCGCTGGCAAGGGTCTTGCGTGTCAAATCGTTCAATTTGAAGTCCATGAAAACATCCCCAAGGGGCTTTCATGCAAAGGGGAATTAATTTTTTTTTATATAACTGATCGATCCTATTTATCAAGTAAATTAAAATAATGATTATGTTAAATGAATGCCAATAGAAGTTGAGTGACCCTAACTTAAATATGGAACGCTGTGAGAACAATTTTGGCAAGGCCGTTTTAATGGAGATGCCTTTACATGATTTAATCTAAACTGTCCAACCCCTTTAATCCATTCGCTGTTGCTTATATGAAATTACCCATTTCATCCAGTAAATTCACCGGCTGTCTTAACCTATTGAATTTGTATCTCATCACAATTTCTCTATTGGTTTTTTTTTTTGTTCTTTTTTGAAATTAATTTTTAGTTACATTGAATTTTTAGTTACAACTTCCTAATGACATAAAATGAAGAAATTGAATACATTTAATCATTTGAATTTAATTTAACGGCGCATTTGGGATTTCCTGCCAAAAACAAATATCATTAACACGATATTGTTTTCATATTTCAAAAATATCTCCAATAAAAATATGCTAATATTTTTTACTATAGCGGGGTTAATGAAGTATATGTACATTTTTTATTTCTTTATCTGAAACATCGATCAATTTGTTTTCTTTGATAAGAAATAGTGACACAATGGTTGATGAATAACTGTATAATTATTGGTTAAAGAGTATTAGTTTTTTCTGAAGTGTTCCTAATGTGTATTTTATTTATTTTCAGATTGAAGTTCTTAATAAAAACCTATTTATAACATCTAAGCCGATGATGTACTTGGTTAATTTATCAGAAAAGGATTACATACGGAAAAAGAATAAATGGTGAGTTCTGTTTTATTGCTAATAAGACTTAAGACCTGTTTAATTCGTGCATATAACTACTGACACAGATTTTACTTTGAAAATATGAAAAGTCACGACAAACGTTACGTTTCTGTATGGTCAAATTAATTTAAATAGCAGCAATTATGTTGCCAGACCTAAATTTTCGGTGATTATCATTTTTTTTTCTCATGTAAAGGAAATTCACATTCTGCCAATTGTAAAAGTTTAAGTATAGGGCCCTGCGTTCATATTAAAAGCACACGTCCGCATTTAATTAAATCATGAATACAGTACATGCATGCAGGATGTAAGCTACATGGCTAAAATAATTGAAAACGAAAATGCACGAAACCTATTTGAATCACGTGAACTTTTGGTCCTCGTTTTATTGTATGCACAATGCATCTTTGTATATATTCGTCAGTATAACACGCTGCAAGTTAATTGGTCACCTTTGAAAAGCCGCGTGTCAGCTATTTTCCATATAGCGTTCACAATTTGCAATTTATGTCAGAGTTTTTAATTTTTAAATTGAAATTTTAATTATAACTCATTGCATATATAGTGGGCAAGTAAACAATGTTTATCATGCAAGCCCCAAGATTGTTCTAGAAACCGCAAATTCAAATTCTCTAAGTTGGGAAATAATTTGAATATCAGTAAAGTTTGTTTACTCCAAGATGGATTGATGGAGCGGAACGCCCATGGATAGTAAATTGTATGAACATTAAATTTTTTTTATTTTGCATAGAATGATGGCAAATCTTTTATTTTGTTCTTTGTTTTTGACAACTTTATACGCTTTTATACAATCATGTTTTACTTCTGAAAGATTTGGTTGAAATAGAACATTATTTTGCAAATATTTTATACTATGTAGGGATCTGCAAAATTAAGGAAATCCAAAAGATGGATAAGGATTTTTTTCTGAAACTGTTTAACATTCACACAATGATACTGGCCCATCCACCATCGTGTTTTTCATGTCATCACGTTTGGTAGTCCACACAGGAGCGATGAGCAAGTGGCTGCCTGAGTTGTTTTTTTGTTGTTGTTGTAATTTTTCGCATTTTGGGAAACCGACATCGATCATCTTTGATGTGATTTTTGTTGATGGGCGTCTATGCTCACATAAGTTAGGATTTTAACTCGTCTTTTTGTTTCAGGCAAAAACAGATTAGCCATTATAAAAACTTCATTGGGATGGTATTTTGTACTTATAATTTCATGGGCCTCGTTTTTTTATGGCAATTTCAAACTTTTTCGCTAATAATATATACTTTCTGTATGGCATACCAGGAATTAGGCGAATCGAAATTAAAGCCTTGGGCTATGTACGTGTAGGACTATTTTAGAAAATGATAAGTTTTGCCAGTGGAAAATTTCATTATGTCGTTAGGATACTGTGTAGGCCTATACGTGAATCCTGTCGAGCAATTTTAAAATGGCAACTCCACCCCTTTATCAAACCTCAGACTCAGATTCATGATTAAGTCTCTCCCCCTGCCGCTTCCCCCTATTTAATAACAGTGATGAAATGCTAAGGGGTCATTTTTTTCGGGACAGATTTTGGTCTCCTTTCCCCCTTAAATGATACACTTTTTGGTTGAAATACGCTGTAATACATAAAGTGAAGATCCAAGATGGCCGTCAACCGTTAAGGCGCTTCTAGCCGTAGCACCACGCGGGGCATGCTGGGAGGCGCCACTGGCTGCTGTGGGCGCCAGTGGTCCAGTGGAACATCATTAGAGGGCGCGGTCCAATAACCGCTACCTTGTGATTTCGGATCCTGTTTGTGGACGACAGCTAGATTCTGTGTTGTTTATGCACGGTGGCCGTTATTACGATGTAAATCAAAAGTTTATGAAGATTATTAGGTCTACTGTTAGTTGGGCATGTTCACTTGACATTACTTTTTTATAATATAATTCGAAAATCATAAGTCCCCATGCTGTAGGCATGACACCTGGTGTATTCTTTACTGACATCATATGGTTAACAAGACTTTTATTAAAAACAGGAATTGAACAAAGAATTAATTATCCTGCCCATGTATCATACACCACTGGATTGGATGAGTGCACTATTGGGTCATAATCATACGGTAGCAGGCAGTTTCAACTAAATTTATTCAACTAAAATGGTACAACTGAAGAATTTACAACTAAGAAATGTTCAACTAAACAGATTTTCAACTAGGATGTTTTCAACTAAACATCAATCAAGTGATTTTTATTCTTCTGAGTTAGGTTAGGTTAGGTTAGTTAACATTTTTTAGTTGTAAATTTGTTTAGTTGTAAAACTTTAGTTGAATTTTTTTTGTTGAAGAAATTTAGTTGAAATTGCATGACTCCTAATCATACATGTCATGTGGCAGCTAGTATTTGACCATACATATACTTAAACCATGTAAGGCCCCACATTCTTGTTAATGGACATGATCAGCAATATGCAATGTATACACAAATAACCTAACATCAATACTCGATTAAAATTTAGCTGAAGTTTCGACTGAAGATATCATTATGTCGACGCCAGTTTTCAAACACATTCATAATTTGTCACAAATGTAATGTTGCCGTCTAATTGGTCCAAACCACGAGGAATGAAGGTAACACTCATGCGAAATTTATAAATTATTAAATAAGGATATAGATGCAATTGCTTATGACGGTTATGTGCACGGTCCTAAACTTCCTAAACCATTATTTAACGGCCTAACAGTCGGAAATTGTACCACCATAAAGTATATACAGTGTCTCGAAGTGATAGAATTAATGTCCCTATATAATAACAGATTAACTGTTTACGTTTACTGTTTTCAAGATATTTTTGTCCACAACCTAATGTTAAAGATGGCCTCATTCTATTGTTATGAATGCCAAAATGAGTCCTATATAGAGTGCATATAACTGGCGCCATGGTGCCCGACTACGAATTCATGCAAGGTGTGGACAATTTCGGTGGAATTTTCAACGGCTCCAGAAACACAGTTTGTCGAGCCGACTCTCTCAATAATATCTATAATTTCGTGCGGATTTAAATTGGTGTTGTATTAAGATGGTCGCCGTGGAGCCCCTTTTATAGGAAAATGGTCCGTATTGTGTAAATGCGGAGAAGCCCTTAATTCTAATGCTGCTGCTGCTGTGGGTCTTCAGAGGGACAAAGAAAGTGCATCGGCCATTGCCGCGAATCGGCGAGTAATTGTAGGTGGGTCCTCTTTGATAGCAGTAATCTGGAAAGGGACGTCGTCGCGATGCTGGTAGCCATCTTTGATGATAGGGGGATGGGCACTTGAAAACTGCATGCGCCCTGCAATTACTAGCAGGTAAAGTGCACTTATTAGGTCATTACGTGACTGTATAGGACCATTCAGACGCTGTTAAGCCATATGGCCGCCACTAGCACGGGCGGTTATAATAAATGCCCTATATTCGCAATGGGATCGCATCATATATATATATACTGGATTCGTGTATGCAGTAGTTGTGCCCATTCATTAATTGCGAATACGGCCTTATTATGTTGTGGAAAGGTACTAACACTATCGATGCTGTGCACTATCAGCACATGCATGATTCCATAAGATCAATATGAGCCAAAGGGCTGCATGGTCACCTCAGCACGAAGGCTGAGGTTTGAGGTTTTTGTAGTTAAATTAAATTACCTAACAGATAAAGTACATCTTTGAAAGCATTGGAAACAAAATAGATCAGGTGACAGTTCATAGAAACTTTAGAATGTTACCAACATCTAAAGACACTTTCATCACAAACATCTGAAAGTTATACATGCTTTCATAAGCTACATGTTTTACTATAGATTTAGTTATAACAGAATAATTTAAAATAAATTACAATTAGTTTCTATTCCAGTATGTACAGCACTGTTTTCAGAAATCACGATAGTGTTTGGCATGTCTCGTGTTCAACATTATAACAATCATATGATAATTACTTGAACTTAAGTGCAAAATTCATTGGTAACATATGCAAGTAAGTTACGGTCGCTTTTGACTACATCTATACTTAGTGATGGTTAATAAAAAATGTAATATAACATATAGGAACATTAAAGCCAAAGTAAACACCTTGTCAGGCCAATATTTATACAGACATGTTCTATTACACGTGCTAAATGTATGTGCAAATGAACAAATGTCGAATAATTGCTTCCAACAAGTCCCGCAAAATTGGACTCATTTGAATTAAAATTATAGTAAACTTCATTTAACAGCTGTCCTATACATTTTAATTTGTTACACTAGAATGAGACGAATTACTATAGCCCTTAAATCATTGCCAAAATTGTCTGATCGTATACTTGTATACCTGTATACCTTGTATACCTGTATACCTTGTATACCTGTATCTATACCTTGTATACCTGATCGTATCTTGAAGCATCGTTAGGAATGGACAAAATATGCTAAAAAGTGGTATCACAAGATTAAGCACTCAATGCTATAAGGCGGGGCAGGTGGGTAAAATCATTTAATGCCTTTCTTATTTTGCAGTTTATTATTATTATTATTATTATTATTATGATTAGTGCTATGGGAAGGAGAGGTTTGTAGGGGGGAATATATAGGATTGGTAGTTTAAATTGTATTCGGAAAAGGGTTAGAAAATCGGGAGTTCAAGCAGTTATAAAAAACAAACATCGAAATTATACATATAAGCTTGTACATAATTCTCAAGCATGGAAATTGAGAACATTCAATTTTTTAAACTGCTTAAATTATTACAGAAACCATGCAAGCACAAATTCCTATTGTAAAACATTGATTATCTTCTACTACGTTTTCAGCAATTCATATATGGAGAAATTTATTGTGCAAGATGTATTGTATATAAACATGCACACACTATAATATCTACATATATTGATGCTTGCATTAATTAACATAACATTAGGTTTGTGAATATCGAGATAGCGGAAGCGGAAGTTAGTAAAACGATGGAATAAATTTCAAACGCCTTGAAGACGGTATTACCACCTAGTTGGAATAACAACAGCAGTGCAAATTTGCCAAAATTTATTGTGGCGATGAACGAAAGTTTAAGTCAACTTATTTTCTTCATAGCCAAAAGGAAGATTTTAATAAATGAAGGTGTTTAGAAGGCGTTTTTAGAAAAAAATAGTATTCGTAAAAATCACAGAAAAGCTTCCAAAATATAGGTGTTTTTTTTCATAATAACGCGGACAAAATTCAGTAATTATGAAAGTAGATTTTTATTGAATAAGACCTTGTGAATTACTCACGATTTACATTTTTTTCTATGCTGCTTTTCATTATATATTTTTTTATTTCGAAAAATATATACATGATGAAGTTTTATGAAAGATTATATGGCATATCCAGCCTTATAACACGTATTCGTGAATACGTATTAAAACTTAATATATGGCAATCGTGATAAAAGAAATAACACCGAGAAGGGTTTGTTTAATTTAATGGTAGGCGAATGCCAAGATGGTTTCTCTATGCACAAGGCAAAGACTATAGCATATCTTTATTTTATGTTTTCTTATCTCATCACCCCGATGCCTTTTTGAAAATACATCTTGAATGTATTTTGTTGCTATATTTTAGCTTTGTAATGCATTGGCTTCAGCTGCACCTTGAAATGTAACAGTTGCATGTCTTCTTTACAGTTAACTATTTTTGGACTGTATAAGACTGTAATTCTGCATCCATTTTACGAATTTTGAATTTCAAGCAGTTCAGTTCTTTACCTAGTAATTAATTATTGCTGATGGCGACTGTAAATTACCTGCTCGATGCAAACGTCTGCAAATTGCAATAAAATAAGTAAATTATGTATTCACAATTTCACATAAATTTTGTTTTTGAGCAATGTATGTAAGGTTGTTAGCAGTCAGCCTGCAGCTTACATTTTTTGACAAGGGATATTATTTTCAGCGTCGTTAATAATAGACAATAAGATGAACAAAATTAAAGATATCTCAGTTGTCTAATTAAACAACGAGAGTTTTTTCACAATGTCATGCTTGAAAATCTGTCATAGTTTCACCAGCAGCTAAATCATTTTTTTTTTAAATTTCAGGTTATTAAAACTGAAGGAATGGGTAGACGCACATGACCCTGGAGCTATGCTTATTCCCTTCAGCGGAATCTTGGAGACCAAATTATTTGATATGGGCCAGGAGGACAAGGATCGCTTTTTTGCCGAAAATAAAACGCAAAGGTAGGACACTTTATATCAAAAAATATTTCTTGGGCCTTCAATTACAATCTATATAATATTCTGCGAATCACCTATATTGTAACGTATATTCTTTTTTTAAAATATATTGATCAAGTGCAGTGTTCAACTTGACATGGTATACAAGTGTATGTACGCCACTTTATACTGTCTAATGTCAGATGTTAGACAAAACACTTTCAAACACGTTATGTAAAGGTTGACATAAACATGTACATTTTTAAAACAAAGATGATTTAAAAAAACATTTTTTAAGTTATCGATTCTTCAGGGGGGGGGAGGGATAATGTAGGCGTGGTGGGGTACGTTTTGTATCCTAAGATTGCTCGTAAATGCCGCCAGTGGCGCCCCCAGAGATGGCGTGGTTTTGATCTGTGCATTTTTATTGCCTGAGTATAAACATAAAAAATTCAACACTAAACGCTTTGCGATTGACCAATGAATGAGCATCCTGCTTTACTCCTGAAAAATGCCATTTAAATCCTCCCTCACCCCCTAATACAACCAGTAATGTGTTTATTTATGTACGGGTCATTGTTTCTACCTGTTTGTATATTGGTGAAGTAATTGCTCGCTAGGGTGCAATTTCGATGCACTTTACCCTTATTTGGAAGTTGCAGCTACATTATATTTATTGATTCGCATCCTAGTGCACTGTACCGATGTTAACGTTCGTGGCACCACCTGGTGGTTTCTTGGTACCAGCACCGAAGGCCCTATCCTTCAGTATTATGCAGGCAGATCATTCTAATATTCTGTAAAATTGGCATACATGCTATGGTTTGTGTGCTATACTGTTAAAAATTGCATTTAGTGTAATGATTTAGGTCCTTGACTCCCAATCAATCACACTTAGGTGTTTACTAAGCGTTACCATGGTTACTGTAGGGTTGCTGTCATGAAACTTAAGGTTATTTTGAGTAAAACAGAAAGGCTTTGTATTAAGAACATCGGAGGAAATTAGCAAACCGAAATTTAGAATTTCAAAACATTTTCCACCTCAAAAATGCTGTATACGGTATTAATATAGCGTCATTAGTGAGAAATTCTTTAATAAAATATTAAATTTGACGTTTAATTTGGTTAAAGATTCTGGTATGAATGCAGAATGGTACTTTTGTGCCTTTATTCTTCTAATCTCTCAGTTTAGTTCCTCCACTGCATTCACAGAATTCAGATTTTATAATTTATATAGTTTTTTTTGTCGGAAATCTGACATTTGAAGGAAGACATTTTTCTAACAATTCGTAAAGATGTTAGTTCTTTCATACTCATTTTATCATACTTTCACGTTTTTTAAAAATTATCTTCGTCCAAGTGTTTATTGTCTTAATTATACCAGTGTTATATACGGCTTAATGGTTCACAATGTGAACTCCATTGCATTTTTGAATGTATTTTTGAGTCGAAAATCTAACCAAATCCCGTTGAAATATGACTGTACCTATCTGTGGCTAATCATCCACAATGTTTCATGACTGTAGCGAATGGTCAGTCACCTTTTGTATACATTCCTTAGTCGATGCGTGCATATGTTATTGCCATGCAATGCCTTACCATAATGGAAATCATGGACTTTCGCCTGCTCATAAGCTCACATTTATAAGTAATGACTATTAAGGGATTTTTGTGCTGCTATGCACTATGTTTAACTGCCACAAACTGGTGGTTAATGCCAGAATTGCATGTTCTAAAAGTTTATGGACTTGAAATGTCGGGGTAAACCTCGACCATTGTGACCCCCAATGTCTCTAGGATAATGTAAACGGACGAAACTCAAGTCTATTGGGTGTTGTTCGCATTTTGTATCTTCTTTGTTTAATCCAAGATCTAAACTCCAATGAATTTATTGCATGGTTGATGCGTACCGGCTTGGCATACAAATTTTGATGGGATTTGGGGGTTGTGCTCTGACATAAAATCGCATAAACATGTTTCTCGGGTTTGTTTCTGGACGCCAATTGGCGGAGAATTCATCACGAACAACGATATAGGCGTCCCATAAAATATGCATTTAACATACAAGCCCTATGATTAGGGTTGTGGTCCATCGTGTCAGTTTTCCCCTTTATTTAAAAAAATAAGCAGGAATGTGATGGCGTGTATTTCATTTTTTTTTATTGCATGCACACACAAAAAAAAGATGCAATAAAACCCAAAGAGTGAAGTTTGAGGTGTTTTCGGTCAATTGTGCACTGCAACCCACCCTAGTCCGGGTTGGAAATTTAGTTAAGTTACGACTTTTCATTTTCGTAGATAAAATGCACTTCTTTCTTGTTTTTTTTTTTTAAAAAAGTTTCTCAGAAGCGAATGTAGGGCCAAATGAAATCTCGATTTTTATCTTCTAACCTTCATCGATGGGGTCGCAAAATGACCCTACACAAGTGCACTGCACTCTTGAATAATTTTTCAAAATTTCAGTTCTGTAATACAAACTTACAGACTTCAAATAATTACTGTGAGATATTGTATGAACCATCACGTGTTCCATTTCAAATTGATAAGTTTGATTATGTATAAGAAATGGGAACTTTATACATGATCTCAAATTGCAACTATATCTCTAGTCTACAATAACAAATGTCTGATGCGAAATAAAATGTCAAGTAAAAAAAATCAGAAAATGAACATGGAAAAAAAAATGCAATATTTTAAAATCCATTATATGGTTTTGAAACTCGAAATCGAACATGCGTGCAGTGGATATGCAGGAAATGTACTTATTATTTTTTAAGCCGGGTCTCCACCAAGACGTACATGTACGTATAAACACGTTTTTACAAACATTTGCAAAATAGTTTGCCCTCCGGGTTTGTTTCAGCTGCCATTTTTTAAATATATGTAAATATAAAAATTGTACAGCTGTTAAAGACATTTAATAGGTGC
>JAQGAE010002871.1:0-16318 GCA_034696685.1 Julus scandinavius | reverse complement strand
GTGAGTTAGTGTATAAATATTGCGCCGATATCAATGGAGTCAATTGCCTTCTGGAATTTTTGAAGTTCTATATTTACAGAGAAGATGAGAACTATCAGAGAAGATGGTATAATGGATCGCCTAAATATATCGTTCTGGTAGTAGACTTCCTTATAATAAATCCAAATGCAAAAAGAATGTCTATCCAGTGATCAAAAAAAGGAAATAAGAATTCTAATATTTCTTTAAGTAAATGCATCAGCTAGCAGTGTTAACTAACGCCCTGTAATCTGTGAATTTGTTTAAAGATAATCCTTTCATAATTTCTTTTTTTTACAAATCCGAATAAAAAATGTACTTGTCTTCTCTAGTAAATTGTAGGCATGCAATATGCTTTCATGTTCATCTGACGAACCTTTACCATAAAAACAATTGAATGATGATTAGCTTTCTGAAAGTGTTTATTATTATAATTAAAGCTTTATTCTATGAATCATCATAAAATAATGAATTTCGGCTTTCATCGATAATGAAAGGATGACAAAGCCGTCGATATTTATGATAAAATGTTCTATATAATTGCGGGTTTTCAAAGCATCTTTAGGGGTGTGGCACCAATGTAAATTACGTGCTCTATAGGGCAATTAGTTAACTGCAAAACATAGAATTAGGTCATTATCGCAGCTTACTTATTATTTATTCGAAATTTATGAATGCTTTATTCAGATATAATATTGTTTGTACTTACTTTAAAAAATTAGGTCTAGCATTTGAAAATTGTAGTTTTTAATAATGATAGATTGGAATTCCAAGATTCTAAAAAGAATTTCAATATGTATGTACTTGTTTGCGTGTTTATATTTGGATACAAAATGCATACAAGCGTTTAAGTAATATTTAAGAACAGATTGGATCACTTCTTGATAAGCTACTGTTCTAGGGTCAACACTATCGAATATTTTAAATTAGTTTTTAAACTAATAAAAGCAATTTTATTTTAAATATTTTATAGTACACTACTTGGTACTGTTGTACATATTTGTGTGAAGCAAATGATAAACGTATATACTGTATATCATGTTTTTTATGCATAATTATTGCAAGTTGACTTTCCTCGAGATCTGCGTCAAATATACTCGTACAACTATTCCATGATCTAAGACATTACAGAAAAAGAATACAGAAAACCCAAAAGAATAAATTCGTTGCCTTTAGTAAGATAATTCAACCTAAGACATGATATTTGACAGAATGAGGATATGGATGAAGTGCTCTGAAGGGTACTGATTAACAACTTCTTTGAACAAGTGTTTTGAGCATACTTTGAAACTGACAATTATCAGCTTATAATGAAAAAATATCCATGCATTGCCCCAAGAAAACCTGCTAATTATTGACCATTACATCGCAAATGTTAGCAAAAAAAGTCACTCAGAACCTTTTTTTTTGTAGTTATAAGCTATCATATATAGGGAGACAAGGTATTATGCTATTCAATAGTAAGTGGACCCAGTGGAATTGTCTATTTGTAATATCTACTTGAAAATACAGAAAAATGAAAATATATTTCTTGAAAAGTCTGCATAATATTTTGTTTCTAGTAATATTTCTAATTTTGAATTGTGATATATTATTGACCACAGAGCAGAGTAGAATTACAAAACAAGATTCGTTAAATCAAATATTTCATAAAGATAATCATCATAAGCGCTATGAAAAGCATTTATTTAAATTTAAAGACACAGAAAACCTACTGTTTAAGTTTATTTATCACAACACACTTCAAAGTATCGTTGATTTAACAATCTTCTGGAAAAGGAAGGACAGTTTATTTCTCATAGACAATTTGTCTGGTAAGTTTTATATTATTTACAAAAAAATGACAAATTTAAAAAAAAATACGGAGGATATGGAAATGTGCTATCAAACAATGTAAATATATATTTTTAGAAATTAACATCAGCCAAATGAAGAAATACTTGTCTTTAAGTTTATTCAGTAATGGGGTTAAGATTAAATTTGATGTACTGAAAGTCGATGCTGAATTCGATTTCATCAATGCACTGGATAATGAAAATGGACCATTTCTAAATTTCGTCTTAATTTGTCATGAATATGCAATGGAAAGAATAATCGAGACGGTAAAACATACAAATTACTTACATGTATTCACCATACAAACATAACAGCATGCTTATGAATGCACTATTGCTATTATTAAGATTTTATATGTTGTAAGAAATAATACATATGGTTATAAGTTGATAATCATACTATTAAATACCGTATTGAAATCTTTTCTTGTTTACCAAGGCGAAGCTCAGTGGCATTTTTAATACAAATCATACTTGGATTATTGTAAATCACCGTATTCCTCAAATATTTTATTCCACTGTTATTTCCGAGGAGTCTCTTGTCACTGTAATGTTGTACGACTCTCCAAACAGGGTAAGTTATATTTGTTTGTAAATTATCGCATTGAAATTGTAATTCAAAATCGTACAACTTAAACTATTTAATTTCAAATTTCACAGAAACCTGTTTTAAACTTAATTTCATCAAAAAACAATGTGACGCTATTCTCGAAGCCAGAACACATTATATTAAAAACCTCTTCAGATTTCCTTCAGAAAACAGATGATCTTGTAAGAAGTTTACATCATTAACTTTGAAGAATCAGTTCAGTTTATTTTTGTCACCTAATTTTAACATAGTAATTTTATGCCTTGCTTCATTCAGTATTGTCAGGAGCTAGGCATAGCAAAAAACATCGACATATATGACGTTTTTTACGTAGTTAATAGAAAGAAAATAGAATTTATTAAATTTGCCAACTGGAATCCACAACAAGGTTTACATGTCTTCGAATTCTTTGAAGGTGAAGACAATATTCACAAACTTAAAGGAAGGACTGTACGGGTTGCTGGCTTTCTAGTAAGATTTTTAAAAAATATGTCATTTTCAAAACAATACTGTGAAGATAATTTTCTTAAAAAACTAGACCAATCAAACAAAATTTATGCTAGGCTTATGTTATTTATTATTTTAATTTAGCATTTGCCATATGTGAGGATTGGTCGAACGGATGACGGAAATATCACATTTTCGGGTTATTTGAGTGATGTAAATGATATGCTAATGCAGTACTTCAATGCAACGTAAATTAAAAAAAATAATATGTTTATTCATGGCAACGTTTAACAAATAAATTCATCTATTGTTGTTATTTCTGTGTATTAAGCGCAACGTATAAAGCATATGAACCCGTGTGGGGCATATTGTTAAACGGGACATACACTGGACTAGTAAACCGGTTTTACAAAAAGGTAATGTTATTCAAATGTCTAAAATTCATAATTCTTATTGCTTATTCTTGATTTTGTGCAATTCCATAACATCTATACTGTCAAAACCTATCATGTTAGGAAGCTGACATATCCGTGAATGGATTTTCGATAGTGGCAGGCCGTGCAACCGTTCTCAACTATTTGTCTTCTGTGGTCAAAATAGATATGTCGATGACTTACAAAACCCCAGGGTCCACAGTTCCTCCCACTACCTATCTATATCCCTTCAGTTTAGAAGTTTGGCTACTTATATTCGCCATCTTGATAGTTGTAGCTATTGCATTAGCGTTGGTAATGTTATGGAGTCCAGGGTGGGCTAACTCTGACATCCCATCTTTAAATGTGCACAGCAAAAAGTTTCGCATATTAACATGGACCTTTCTAGATGAGGGTGAGAAATTCTTAAATATCAATGTGCAAATAAATGGCTTTTTTTTAAAAGAATTTTTAATCATTTATTAAAACTTAATTCCAGTACTTGAAGATCCTCCCGGAATTTCAGCACGAACAATTTTTGGAGCTGTGTTAATTGGTGTCTTAATGAGTTTCATCTTTTATACGTCTGTGTTTACGTCTTTCCTTGCATATCAAGATTTGAAGTTGCCTATTAGGACCATAATGGATTTAATCGATAACAAAGACTATGGTTGCGTGATTGTCCAAAAATCAGTTTACGAGGACATGACTCGAGTAAGTGACCAGAATGTAGCGTAACAATCCAATATAATAAATAAAATATTAAATACAAAAGTGAAAAGACAAGTTTACGATACCCTAAATGAACTATAGGTACTGCATGTATAACTCCACAGCATTTGTATGTTCATTTAAAAAATGTACCTTGATAATTAGTAGAGTAACTTGGTTATATCAAAAGATAATTAGCAAAATTTAACTTACAAATTATAAATTGCACGACAGAACTTTTTAAGAATTAAACAAATCTTGCTTAATGAATAGGAGTGCATAAAATAAAACAATGTTTTAATTATTATTACTTATATTTTTCATTTTAAGATGGCTCAAGCCGGAATATATAAACAATTATGGGACAACAAAATTAAAAGGACCCAGGAGTTCAGCTTAGGGAAAAGCATTTATGATGGAATTCAAAAGATGTTGAGCGGCACGGTTGTATTTATAGGAGATTCAGCTAGCATGATTGAGACGATGAATAACAACTGTTCAGTTACTGTTATAAAGACGGCTCTAATAAGAGAAGATTTGTATTTGGTCACTAGAAGTGATTTCCCGTACAGTAGAATATTTTACATCAGGTGGATTAATTGATTACAAATGAAGGGTTAACTGAGATAGCAGTGAACATTTCTAATAGCATGCTTTATAATTCATTTTTAGAATTCTACGTATCAGAGAGGGTGGTATACTGAACCGCCTAGGTAAAGTGTATAGAACTGGCAGCAGACCACCTTGTGACACCGGTTTAGAAAATTCGAGTTCATCTTTTGGAATTAAGCAAGTTGTTGGACTATTTTTCTTGCTCTTCTGTGGAATAATTATATCTTTTATCGCATTAATTGCCGAATACTACATTGATTTGAAGGAAAAACGCACTCAGCTCTTGTAAAATATGTTCTCACCAAACATTTTAAATTATTAATCGCATCAACTTACCTAAAATTGATTAACTGTTAAAAAACATCATTATTTAAAAAAGATTAAAAATAAATTCAACTATTTGATTAGTCGTGCTCTTTGTGTAGTTTTAGGGCAACACACATAAGGTCTTCAATCAAGGTACACAAAAAAACTTAATACTATACATTTTTTATAATATACCATTTGAGTGGTTAGAAAGGTTTAAAAATTAATGTTTTCAGGGCTGATATTGAACGGTTTTCAAAATATGACAATCAAATTTTAAACATCGTTTGTATTGCCAAAAATATTTCAAGGCGTTAAAAGCTATCATTAAAATGTCATGAACAAAATTATAAATTTTGCGCTGTGCTATAAAGGATTTTCGAAAGTGCTTTCTTCAAACAGATTAGCTTTAAATTTGAGAACAAGCAACCGACTTTACTTCATTTCTGAAATTTCTCGGTTTAACTAATGATTTATAACGAGAAGTGCGTTTTTGGATTATTTTTATTTGTTGCATTTCTATCAACAAAATTCGCAAATCCAATGAGAACAAAAGGTAAAGAAAAAGATTTGTTTAATAATTCTACAAATACTTTGATATCAATATATATAATTTACGTTAAATTGCCTTCCAGATGTGGTATTTCATCAACTTTTACTAGGTAAAAATATACTTTTGGATGAGCACATATTAAATTATCTTTATCAGCGTAAGTGAAGACATATACGTATATGTTAACACGTTTTAAAACATATATAAAACTTTAATACAAAGTGTGATCGTTAAGCATTTTTGTCTTAAACATAATGTAAATTATTCTCTTTTTTCAGTAGAGATCAATTCTTCGAAAATGGAAAGCAATTCAACAGTCGTGGTTTCTTGTAAACAATGGTCATTTTTAAAATCCTATTTGACTACAATCAAAACTTGCAAAACTATGATAATGATGCAAAAATGCAACAACCGAAAATATAATTTAGTGAAAATAAAAGAAAAAAGCATTTTCCTCGTTACCTATAATAATATGTTGGAAGCTGTGAAAAATCTAATTACTTACTGGAATTATGAGAATGTCATTTTTTACTTCGATTCCTATGCAGGTAAACAACAAACAAACAAATAAATGTCTAAAATAAATATATGTGTTGAAACTTATAAGGGTCAACGCCTATTGGAAAAAATAGCATTTATGAACTTGGATATTTTATATAAAATTTGTCTTATGTAAATTCTATTATCAATTGCCTTTCTTTTTATTTTTGATGTTTTCCATGCAGAATGCTCATCAAATATTAATTTGCTTTTCATTACAAAGGGATTAGATCCAGCGATCTGAAGAAATATTTAAAATTGTTGAGGGATGTTGATTATGAAGTAGTATTCGTGGACACGACTACAAATTTACTGGAGAAAATATCCCAGCCAGAAAAGTTTTTCTTGAATGCAGTTATTATGTGCAACAGCTTAAATACAAATAAAATAGTTGAAATGGTAATAAACTACTCTACGATATAAACGAATGCATGCCTGGCAGCGATGTCCCAACATTTTTTAAATGTTTTGAATTTTTAAAGATTAAAATGAACGACATTTTCCAAACAACTCAACGATGGGTCATCGTGAACGATTTTTTCCCAAAAGCATTAGAAGATGCTTATATTTCTCCAGAATCTCAAGTAACATGGATTTCTTCAATCAGAACGACAGAGGTTGATAATCATTTGATAAACTTGCTCGATATTTGAAATAATTTAATATTTGAATAAGGATATTAATTGATACAGACGGAGAGAAATCACAACGAAGTTTTGGAAAATCAGCAAGATTGTTATAATAACACCTCTAAAAATGCCATCAACATCATTTTAAAGGCAGACGATGTTGTAAGCAAATTTGAACATAATGATTCAAATAAAATTATCAATAAATATAATTTTGAAATTATGTCTTAATTACAGTCGGCTATAGATTCGAAGCTCTCTTCGACTGCTTTCATGTACGACGTTTTCTATAGCAATCTAACTCACCAAATAGAGTTCGTAAAATTTGCATCTTGGACTGTTCAAGAAGGCTTACATATTTTGGAAAATTTGGATTCCAATGACATAATTCAGAGGCTAAGGGGAAGACACATAAGGACCTCCGCGTTTATAGTAAGGACTAAAACTTCAATTATGATACTGAATTATTTTTAATTATTCTTGTAATATGTCAAGAATGGAATTCTTCTAACGGCCCTTATACTTTCAGCACTTGCCATATGTTTTGCCTACCCAAACAAACGGAACTATTTCCGCCTCAGGTTTGAACGTGGAAGTAATGGATATGCTGATAAAGTATTTTAACGCTGTGTAAGTTTTAAATTTAGCTGTAAAATTTAGCCAAAGCTTAGTTTTATTCACTAGTGTCTATATATAGCATCAAGTTTTGTCATACATTATTTTCAGTTACTCAATAAAGCATTATGCGCCATCTTGGGGACTTCCTTTAAACGGTTCTTATACAGGAATTTTAGGAGTGGCATACAGGAAGGTAACAATAATCTATCATCATTACACTTCCATTTAAATGATTATAGGATTATACACTAACTTTAGTAACCGTAATTTGTTCTAATTTATGATATTTAATTTATAAAATATGAAAAATGTAACAAATTGCATGAATAAATTGCCATTTAACAAAAGGGGAAATGTTTTATATTTTTCAGGAAGTGGACATTCCTCTCAATGGTTTTATTTTGGCTGGCTTTCGCCTGAAAATAATTCGCTACGCAGCTCCATTTGCAAAAATTGATATGTCCATATTGTACGAAACACCGGCTGCAATTGTCCCACCCACAACCTACGCTTTGCCTTTTAGTATTTCGGTGTGGATATCCATATTAATCGTATTCTTTTGCACCCTGATTTCATTGGCCATATCGATGTATTTTAGTCCTACTTGGAAAGTGGCTGATTTGCCCTCAATCTCATTTCATTCGAGATTTTTTAGATTAAAAACTGGAACATTTTTTGAAGAAGGTAAAATTAAAAGAAATATGGCTGATTTATATAAAAATAAGAACAATTTTATGCAACTTTTAAATATTTTGCTATTATAGCTTAATTAACGAACATTGATGGAAATAATATGTACATCAAACTAACACAGTAATTAATTTCTTTCCAGTACTGGACAACGTACCACCGAGTGTTTCAGCAAAAGTGATATTTGGGACGCTTTTGCTAGCAACACTGAGTATTTACGTGTTCTATACATCGATATTTACCTCCGTTCTTGCGTACCGAGAGCTCAAAATGCCTATTCGTAATTTGCATGACTTAATCGACAATAGAGAATATACACCCATGACAGTGAAGAGCACAGTTTTCGACAGTTTGTTTCGTGTAGGTACAATGTGGTTTGAATTGTTTTAGTTATACAACAATTAGGAAAAAATTGTTCATTGCAATTTTAACTCTTTTTAATCTTGTTTTTTAATGTTTTAAGTGCAAAATAATTTATAAAAAATAGTATGTATTTAAATCAATTTCTTTTTAGTTTGCTCAAACTGGACTCTTCAAGGCCTTATGGAAAAGGATGTCGAAAAATGAACAATTAAGTGTCCAACCTTTAGCTCAGACTATCAAATCAATGTATGTTGGAAAAAATGTACTAGTCACAGATGGTGCTAGCACAGTTGCTGCTATGAACAACAACTGCAGCATTTCCTTGATCAAAACCCGACTGTTTCAAGAATACATCTTTCTGGTGACCAGAACGGATTTTCCATACAACAGAATGTTCTATATCAGGTAAATTGATTAGAAAAAAATCCAAGAAATCACTCAAATAACAATACAATTTACGAATTTTCATAAACGACAAACCGTATATTATTTTAGATTGTTAAAAATAACAGAAGGAGGAATTCTGAGACGCTTTGGGAAAAAGTACATGACTGAAAGTCGTCCACCATGTCCAGTTGAAGAACCCAGTTTGACCTTAGGCCTGCTTCAAGTTGTTGGATTGTTTTTCTTATTAGGATGTGGACTAGTTTTGTCAATAACAATGCTTTTGTTAGAAGTGTGCTATAATGTTTTTCATAGAGGTTAACACAATTTTAAAATAACACCAATAATTGTGCATACATCACGGAAATGCACGTAAAATCCCCCTTATTTAAAAAATGCACATTAGAGCTCCAGTTTCCCTAATTTAAAATTCAAAATACGGATTGCGTGCTTTGACAAATTCGGGTAAACATATGACAAAACAATATACAGCATGTATTGATAACATTAGGTATTTCCAATAAATAATTTAATTATATCAATCAGCTTTTTTCACTGACAGGATATAATTTAATTTAATTGCCGACTATAGTAACATTAGAATTATTACCGTCATACATGTATACCTAGTATAAAATACATTTTGCCCTTAAAATAAAACTTGTTTCACTTGTCATATGCAGTAGATATAATTTCATACACCCCAATAATTAAATAAAACGCCTCCAAATTTATGAATAAAGCATAATGATGTTGTGCTTGAAAATTGGGTGGTTAGTACTAATATTAAATTATCATGTATTTTAAATATAGTTCGTTTTTAAAACGTAATTTTGATATTAGTCCATTAAAATGACTTTTCTAAACATCCCGCTGTTAAAAGTTTATCATTAATATCAAATTAAGTTTAGAAGGTGGGTTAATAAAATTGCTTCAGCGCCATCACATTAAACACAATGTTACAGTTGTTTTGAAGCACGTCTAATTGTCACGGCACATTGCATGGCATGTCAAATAAAAATAAAGTCGGCCAGTAGAGTATATATAAATATGTTGATTGAATGAAACTGAGTATCAGTAATTTTCAGTTTGCAAAGTAAGAGTGTTCATGTTTTATAAGAAAAACAAAGTTAGATATTAAAAACACTAACCTACATCTTTTAATAAATTTGTGTCAAAGCACAACATGCAAAATTTCAATTTGGTAATATTAATTGTTTTCTTAAACGCGCATGGGTTCAAGCCTATTTCACCCATTTCTCAAGAACAACAGCTAGTTGCATATAATAACGGTAAGAAATAATCCTGTTTATTAAAGAATATAGTGTAAAAAGCAAAATTTGTATTTTCGTGAAATAGATCTATATTTCATAAACACGGTATTAGACAACTGGATATCGGATATTGAATAACAGCAAAAACACATTCTGCCACAAATAATAAAAAATCAGCGTTATGGAATATAATGTGCGAATAATGTAAAACAAGACGGTAATCTACTACATCCAGATCAACATAATTTGGTTTAGTGAAATTCAGTAAAGGGTAATGTTCACGATTTAAAATTTGTCAACAGTGTTCGCGTCATTTTATATTTTAATAATAACATATAATGCGAGACAATAAGGTATCCGTGTGTATTGTTTTTCAATAAACAAAAACCTGAAAAACACGAACATTTGCTTTTCAGAAAATGGTCGAACGCATTTTGGCTCTAATATCTCGACAATATGCAACCGTTGGAATGAGTTCCATTCAACAACATATAACTTGGAGATCAAGAATAATAGATTTTGTAACAGAGTGCGTTTCACGATGTTTCCACTCATGGAATCTACTGTGTTTCTGGCAACGTATCATAACGCAATCGATGCTGTGATTAGATTGATAACTTATTGGAAAATGGAAAATGCGGCATTTATAATTGATTCTGAAATAGGTAAAAATCTAACGCAAATCATGTAAATTAATTTCAATCGTTTTTAAACATTTTATTTATTGTCACAATTATTTTTAGGAATCCACCTTCTTAAAGTCCAATCTTATTTAAAAATGCATTTAACCAACATTGCATTTAAAGTAATCTTCACGGATTCCAAATTGGTGATAGAAGAAAAGCTGTTACCAATTTCTGAAAGTTTTAACAATTTAGTGATAATTTGCAATCAAAGCAATACCAACGACATCATCCAGGAGGTATGCAATTAAAAATCTTACTTGAATGTTTTCAATTATAAAAGCACGTAGACGTTAACGTGTGAGCATCATTTATTATATTTTTTCCTTACAGATAAACATTAAGAATCTCTTTAACACGAGTCACAGATGGATATTTGTCAGCAAGTCATTACCAAAGACACTTAAAAAAATAATCATTTCAGCAGAAACGCAAGTTACACTAATTTCACCAAGTACACTGTCAGAGGTTTGTGTTTTAATATTTACATCAGTGTTTTGTGTTTTTATTATTTGGAAATGTTGATTAAACCAATAATATATAAAACCGTGTAGTCAATGTTTTAAAAAGAGTTGTACATTTTTTATCAAGTCAAGGATTTCCTGAAGGTTTAACTATTGCAATTCTTGATAGATAACATATTTCCCTGGATTTCCTTGCAGTTATCGGTAGATATAAGAAAGTCTCCGGAATTTTTTATATACGACGTTTTCTACAGTTATCAAACAAGAAAAATAGAGGCTATTAAATTTGCGCAATGGACAATACAAAAGGGATTATATATGTTGGAGGATCTGGAAACAATAGACTGCAGCAAAAGACTTAGAGGACGACGAATAAAATTAGGAGCATTTATTGTAAAGTTGAAATTCTTTGCCATTATTTTTATGGAAAGTATTTTATTTAAATGTATAAATTATTCGTTAATTCTAGCACCTGCCTTATATCAATATTATACCGATGAACGGAACTTTTAATTTTATTGGACCCAAAGTAGAAATTATGACTATGTTAATGGAATATTTCAATGCAAAGTAAGGCAAAACGATAAGCATGCACCATTGCATCAATTCCAGTGAAGTGTCACAAAACCTACTAAATACGTTATATAATTAAACAAATTTCTCATATTTTCAGTTATTCGGTAAAGGTTTATCCTCAAGCTTGGGGCGTTTACGTAAACGGAACTTACACTGGATTACTAGGAGTTGTTTACAGAAAGGTGATTTTCAAATTAATAAAGAGTACTTCCAAGAAATGTATATATTAGCAATGATGTATCATTGGCATTGCTAAATTATATGATTCTAAACAGTTTCTGATTCAATGTTTATTGCTTTAGGAAATCGATGTTCCAATCAACGGATTTATGCAAACAGATTTTCGAACAAAGGCGTCAAGATTTCTTTTTCCATTGGCGAATTTAGATTTGTCAATGGGTTACACGACCCCAGAACCTATCGTGTCTCCAACCGCACACTTGTTTCCCTTCAGAGCAGAGGTCTGGTTGTTCATCGCCATTGGACTGTTTTGTCTAATTGTGGCATTGGCCATTTCCATGGTTTTTAGTCCTGGATGGAAATCTGCAAAAATCCCTTCTCTGTCAACTCATGGCGATATTTTTCGTTTGATTACAGGATCATTTTTCGAAGAAGGTCAGTCCATTTGCCAGTAAAAATATTGTAGTATTAAAGATA
This sequence comes from Julus scandinavius, assembly GCA_034696685.1. NCBI lineage: Eukaryota > Metazoa > Arthropoda > Diplopoda > Julida > Julidae > Julus > Julus scandinavius. Next base: position 3,956 of record JAQGAE010002871.1, on the reverse strand, counting down.
ATTTTCTGATTTAATTTTGTGTAGTTGTGTTTTAACAGTAACTGCATGTTGTAGATATTTTGTCCTTGATCATTGTTATTAACTTTTAGTGCTTATCGATCCACCTGGGTGTACGGCGAAAGTGATTTATGGTACACTTTTGCTAGCAACGTTGTCAATATTCATATTTTACACCTCAGTATTTACATCTTTCCTGGCCTATCGAGAACTGAAAATGCCAATTCGTAATTTGAAAGATTTAGTAGAAAGTCGAGAATACTCAGTTATCACTATTAAAAATACAGTTTACGAAGGATTGTTTAGGGTAAGTGCTTTGAAGTATATTTTCGATAAATATGACATAAATGTTTATGCAAATAACATTTAGAAATTAGATCCCATTAATACTGATTAAAAATAACAATAGCCAATGATAATATTTCATTACGGTGTATTTAATAGTATGCTCAAGATGGAATTTTCAAAGATGTCTGGAAGAAAATTGCAAAATCAGAATCGAAAAGCCTTCAGCCTGACTTACCACATGCCGTTCAAACCATGTATCCAGAAAAAAATGTTTTGGTTGCCGACAGTGCCAGTATTATTGCATCTATGAACAATAACTGCAGTATCTCAATGGTAAAAACCAGATTAGTTCGCCAATATCTTTCAATGATCACAAGGAATGACTTTCCGTACAGCAGAATGTTTTATTCAAGGTAACATATGTATAGTCTCATTAGATAAATTTGTACTTGGGAATGCTCCTTCCTTGTGATGCTCCTTCCTTTTCAAATTTTAGATTACTGCATATCACAGAAGGAGGACTTTTCGAGCGATTCGGCAAAAAATACATGACTGCAAGTCGGCCACCTTGTGACGAGCCAGACCCCATTCTGACTTTAGGATTACTGCAAGTAGTGGGTTTATTTTTTCTACTGGCGTGCGGAATGATATTATCACTAGTCACTTTACTACTCGAGAATATATGGAAAAGAGTTAATGATGAATGTCTTTAGCACTATTGAATAGTTAAAGATCTACGAAATGTTGAACATTTCACACATTTTAATCAACATAAGTTATTATATTAACTTTTAACTTTTTCTCTTGATAGCTTGGATGTATAGCCTTGTCTATATAATTAGAGATTAATCACATTGCAATTGAATCATTTTCTTGTAAAATAAAATAATGAATAAAACGGATGTATTACAAAATTTTGGCGAATGTCTAACATATGTAACATCGGGAATAGAACAATCTTTGGTCGCTTTGGTTGCATAAATTGTATGACAAAAGTAATTTGCAGAATTTTTCATAATTACTCTAAGAAACTATTAAAATTTGGAGACACATTTACTTATTTATAAACTACAATTGCAGTGCTTTCAGTGATACAATGACATCGATAAAAAATTGTGAATCTCTGGAGATTAACTAATTAATTACTTGAATAATTCAACTAGAAATTCTTTGACTTTCGATATTCCTTATTTAGTGAGATAATGGGATGAAGCCCAAGATAAAAAATAGTATATAAAAATTGAGTGTTTGAGATGAGCCTACCATATATAATTTATAACTCGCACGCAAACATCACATACATTTTTTCTATACGAATGTATAGTAAATATCTAAATAAAGATAGCAAATAAGTAATTGACATTGTAATTGTCGTTAAGGGACTTCCCATTCAGTTTTCTGATGGTCTTCATGAAAATTTAACAGTAGATTAAGGTAACCAAAAATCGTGTATTTAGTTTGATAGCAATGGCTTTAACCAAAGGTACAAACTCACCTGCTACGACATTTTTTTGCTGTTAATTAAGACCGTGACGCTGTAGTATATTTCAAATACAGAGTCAATACTTTTCGAAACATTCCGCCGTTGAAGTTTATCTTCAATATCAAATTATTTTTCGAAAGCGGGCTAATAAAATTAGTTCAGCACGATCTTATTATACCCAATGTAACAGTTGTTATGAAGCACATCTAATTGACACATTTGCATGTCAAATAAAAATAAAGTCGAGCAGTCGAGCAGATATAAATATAATACGTCGATTGGTTAGATCAGTTAGATTCAGTTAACAGAATAGCAGTGCTCATGTTTTAGTATAAGTAAAACAAAGTCAGATATAAAAAAATAATAATATAACATGATAAATTTCAATTTTGTGATATTAATTGCTTTTTTAAACACGCTTGGGTCTAAATCCATTTCCCAAGAACAATAACTAGTTACACATAATAACGGTAAGAAATTAATTATCCTTATTATTAACGAAAAAAAGCAAAGCTTCACCTTTTATGATATAGATTTATATATCATTCGCATAATTCATGAAAACGGTATTTAAAAAATTGAAATTAGATCCACTATCAACCTTGTGTTAATTAAAAATGTAATAGAGGAAAACCGAAATTGCATAATCAAATTCTACTCTAAATAATATAAATTCAAACTGCTATAATTTATGTTTAATATGTAAAACAAGATGGAATTCTACAGCCAGATCAATATAATTTCGATTAATGTAATTCGGTTAAGGGTAATGTTAACGAAAACAATTTCAACAGTGTTCGTGTTATTTTCTTTTCTAATAATACCCTGTAATGTGAGATAATAATGTATTCGTGTATTGTTTTCAATAAATAAAAACCTGTGAAACTGAACTTATGGCATTGAAACACGAACATCTGTTAATCAGCGAATAAAGACATGCATTTTCGCTCTAATATTTCGATAATGTGTAATCGTTCGAATGTTTTATATTCAATAAAAATTTGTAACAGAATGCGCTTCACTATGTTTCCAATTATGGAAGCTACTGTGTTTCTGCCAACTTATCATAACGCAATCGATGCTGTGATTAGACTGATAACTTACTGGAAAATGGAAAATGCGGCATTTATAATTGATTCTGAAATAGGTAAAAATCGAATACAAATTATATTAATTAATTTCAATTAATGTTCAACATTTTATTTTATTTATTTTCAAATATATTTTAGGAATCCACCATATTAAAGTCCAAGCTTATTTTAAAATGAATTTAGCCAACATTGCATTTGAAGCTATCTTCATGGAATCCAAATTGGAAATAGAGGAAAAGCTGTTAACCATTTCTAAAAGTTTTAACAATTTAGTAATAATTTGCAATCAAAACAATACCAACGATATCATCAAGGAGGTAAGTAAATAATAACGTTACTTGCTATTTTTAAACATAAAGAGGTAGAAATAATTGAAATATGTTCTAGAGCTATCAATTTATTGAGACATACATATGTGTCTATCATTTCTTCTAATTTTCCTTATAGATAAACGTTAAAAATATATTTAACACGAGTCACAGATGGATTTTTGTCAGCAAGACAATGCCAAAGAAACTTAGAAAAATAATCATTTCGGCTGAAACGCAAGTTACACTAATTTCACCGAGTACTACGTCTGAGGTTTGTGCTTTAATGTTGACATCAGTGCTTTGTGTTTTCATTGTTCAGAAATGTTGATCAGACCTTTAATATACAACTAACTCTGTCTAGCTATGTTTTAAACTATTGCAATTCATGAAAGATAACATATTTGTCTGATTTTTGTACAGTTATCGGTCGATATACGAAAGTCTCCAGAACTGTTTATATACGACGTTTTCTACAGTTATCAAACAAAAAAAATAGAGTCTATTAAATTTGCGCAATGGACAATACAAAAAGGATTACATATGTTGGAGAATCTAGAAACAATTGACTGCAGCAAAAGACTAAGAGGACGACGAATAAAATTAGGGGCATTTATTGTAAAGTTAACATCTTTTATAACGGAAAATTTCATATTCTTAACATCCTTTTATAGAAATTCTTATATTTGAATACATACTTTTTTCATTAATGTTAGCACCTGCCTTATATCAACATTACACCGATGAACGGAACTATGCATTTTAGCGGGCCCAAAGTAGAAATCATGA
>JAQGAE010002870.1:0-16320 GCA_034696685.1 Julus scandinavius | reverse complement strand
TCCTCATTTTCATATAATTACAAAACGAAGAAAACCCGTGATATATTCATATACTAAGATAATGCAGGTGTTAAATGGAAGACTATCCATTTCCTTAAATACGCGGCACAACAGCAAGATTAAGCCAAACTTGGAAAAGGGACGTCCATGCATGAAGGCCAAGCATGCCATTCGATTAACATACGCTCGTATTCTACTAATTTAGGACAATTTCTTTGCATGTATATTTTCCAGTTATATAGTTTTAATTTGTATCTATTATTTTTCGAAGTTGTCATAAAAATACTTGCCAAGGTTGAAAATGTATACAGATGACTGTTGTGGGAATATCGGTTTGTCAAAATAAAACTATAATCAATATAGATAATACTGTACAAGTCAGCTGTTTTGTTTGCTCGATCAGGAATACAATATCAATATTGTCAAACTTTGCCGTCTGCTTTGTTAACGTATCTATCCTAGCTTATAAATTTGCAATTTGGATAAATATGAACTTTTTATTGAACACATCCAAGCTAAGTAAAATACGTTTCATTTCTTTATTTTGACATTGAAATCCACACTTTGAGTTTTTTTGGAAATGTGATGTAAATCCGTGATAAAAAAATGTTGCAATGCAATGCATCATTTAGTGTTTGCTCACTTTGCTATTCATGAGCTCAATAATTAATTATCTCCATATAATATGAGGTCATTCAACATCATGACATACTGCAGAAGTGAAAAGATTTAACATTGCCATTGACACTATATTCTTGAAATTGGTCTTAGATGTTTCTGACTGTAGTATGCAGTTTTTAAAAATGTAATACATATGAAGAATATCATAACTCGTCATTTTGGATGGAATGTATCCATATTTTAACCGTGATCTAGATTGTGTTTTTTACAATTCAACATTGTTCAACTTCACCTGGAAATTTGGTTTTCATTTTGCCAGAACTATAGGGTAAACCGTAAACATTCAAGTTATCTGATATGAAGCTGGCTTTGTCTATCATTGACTCGTGTCTGGAATCCTTCTGTCCCCCAAAATAGTTATACACTGCGCTGTAATTTGGCTCTTGTCCATGGACATACTTTTTCTTTCAGAACATATTAGGCACATACTATATCTTCTATTATACGACTTTATTATCACTTAGCAGTACTGAATCATTGCTACTTTCTGTACTTTCCCACTGGATATGCCAATGGATAGATGCATTACAACATCACATGTTAGCACAATTTCCTATTTGTTTGTTTTTTCCTGGTTGATTTTTATGTTGGTGGCGTGATTCAGAGAAATTTCAGAAAAAAATATATACTCTATTACATATTTCCTAACCAAATTCATTTCATTAATAAAATATGGAACTAGTTCTAGCATGACTAATACTGATGTTGCAAGTTCCTATACGTCTGCAATTAAAACTTTATTAATAGCGTCAGGATTAAGTTTCTGTTATGACCCTAAATCCGGATAGTAAATACTGTCATTGTAGGCACGGTTTATAGATTTACACAATCTATAATAAATCTAAACTGAGAAAGTGTGCAATTTACCTAGTGACCTATTTAAATCTACTATGTATGAATATTGATAAAATAAGAAATTGCAGATGGTTATTTTGAAAGCATATTTCATTCGAGGCTGAGGCGCACATTTGAAATATTCCAATCGCACATTTACGTTTCAAACAAGTTGAGAGTGAGCTTCAGCAGGTAATCAAAATAAAGCACAGATTTATGATTAAGTTAAAACAATGAAAATAATCACAAATACTGCACGTGCATGGATACTAGCTCGCAACTATTTAGATAGTTTTATAAGCACTCGGCAACAAATTCTGTGATCATGTGTCATAGCATTCTGTTGCGATGTGCGTAAAAATAATAGGTTTTGTTCACGATAACAGTTTGTAGAGATTTTAATTGTTAGCAGAGATTTCAGTTACATTAAAAAGTAGAGTTCGACAGGAGGGCGATGACACCACATTCGTTGTTTTAACTTTTACATTGTAAATCGCAAATTTGTTCATTTCTTAAATTATCAAAAATTCAAAATGTTAAACTTTTTCTGTTTAACTCAAGTTCCGACGAAAGGCTTTGAAGTGTATTGTGGATTAACTTTTTTTTCAAAAAGGAAATAATAAAATCTCATGCTCAGGTTAATAGCTATTTAGCTCAGTTATTAATATTTGTAGTCATTGCATTTGCACTTGCTAACAGCAATAGCATGTTTACTAATCTCCAATCCCGTATTTACTCTGGTCTATTTACCTACTTATATAGCTTTAGTGAGGAATATTTAATCTATGTGTGGTTCCAGTAGAAATTAAAAATAAGTAAATGGTTTATCATTTTTTTAGTGCTGACATCATATACGATTTTTAGATGTTATTTATAATATGTTGTCCATATGTAAATTTGAAAACAGTTTAAGCATTAAACGCCTCTACCCAACCCCTCAGCGACATGAGTGGAATTAATGTTCATTTTTATTGAACTTGATGGGACAATGACTAGGTTTTATTTTAACCGTATTCAACGTTAGGATAAATAAAGGGGTTAGCTAAGTACCGTAAAGTCATTTTTTGTCATGCACCAGTTGTAAATTTCATAATGGTGCTTTAACGAGCATGGCATTTACCTCTGAAGCGGTTCAAAGAGGGAAAAATTCCCATTGCAATGATGTAAACTGTAAATGCATAGCAGGTCGTTTCAGGTCAAAACGAAACAATATAAAGTATCTGGGAGGATACCGACTGTATGTTCACAGATGTCTATTGTGCAGGAAATCAGAAGGGCATTGGATATCCTGTCAAGATCGTGGGATAAACAGTACTTTAACCTGGACAAAAATGCAAATTAAAAGGTTGATTATAGACAAACATATTTTAAGACGAGCCTACGTGTATTTATAGAACGAGTATCACATTATGACACACTCCAGTCTGGCAAACTAGGATGCTTATGAATAAATCACTAGATAACTAGTCTATCTGGATTAAAGGGGACCTGCGCGATTTCTCCAATGGCGAAATACATTTATGACGTTATCTGAACAATGTATTCAGGAAATAAATCCATTAAATACTACGTGGCTCACATACATATCTCAATTAAATTCGAAAATTTGTCTCCACCCATCCTTTGGCTTTATTTTTTTTTATTTATGAAAAACGTAACACCTACGAGACAAGCCCATAAGCAAAATCAAACAAGATAGTGTTTGTTTACGATGCTGATCCTTAAAAATAGCATTCAAACACTTAGGAAACTGGGATGCAATCTAGCTACATTTCTAGTTTGTCACGAAAATCAGAAATACCACATGTACTCGTCAGTATCAATTCACAGAAATGTATTTATTAGTCAGCACCCCAGAAACCGCTTGGAGTACAGTCAAAAGCTGTTATAATATCCTACAAATATTAGTACACGTGTGTATGTTCTTACTTCTCAATGTTTTAATCCTAAGTTTCCAGGTGCTTGAATTGGAAATTGCCTGTGAACGCTTTTTCTTCTTCTTTGATTACTACGATTTCGTTAAATTATTTTGTAAAGCACCTCCGTTTAATTTGAGTTCAATACTAATAATAAACATTTCGTGAATGGATGTGAAGAGGGTGCCTTGTTGCTGCAAAGTTCGTTTATAGATGTTTTGTGTTAACACCTTGCCACGCTATTGCCAAATAAATTAGTAAATGGTATGTAAAACATGTTCACCATTTTTGGTTGAAATAGTGCCATTTGAGGAAATGGGCTAAAACTGGAGCAACAACTTGTTAATGTCATATGGCGATGTGTAAACGGAACATTTCTAGACGACATTAAACTACTCAAAATTCATGACAAGCCTCTAATCATTGGCATAATGATGAATGAAACTATTAATTGAACAAAGTGCAAAAAACTACAAGTGTATTAAATGCGTGATATGTTTTTATTTTAAAGTTGTGCTGAAGTTGAAGGGGATTCGGCGAGGTAAACCTTGCTAGGCCGGACCCACAAAATGGGGGAAGATGGGGATAATATCGAGTGGCTGTACGACCTGTTGCGGGAAGTACAGTTGGAACAGTTCTTTACTCGAATTCGGGATGACCTTCAGGTATGACTTGTATTTTCTAATTATCGCAGTTAAGTTCCAACCATTTCAAACCCGAAAACTTCCAACAGGTGACGAGGCTTGAACATTTTGAATATGTGCAGCCAGAGGATTTGGAGCAAATTGGAATGGGAAAACCAGGGGCGCGCAGATTGCTTGAATCTGTCAAAAAGTACAAGGCGTCATTAAGGAGAAAGCACATTTTGCAAAAAGTGAGTAGTCACGCTTTTAAAGGACGTTTACAGTTAGCAAAAACCTCAAGAAATGGATTATGTACATGTAAGCTTGCCGGGAAGATAAACTGAGAAAAAAATCCTAAACTTCCGTTATTTAAAGTAGGCAAATGATTATTACTTTGGATGTGTTGCTTGCTCATAAATGCATTTTACAGATCTTACCAGGGCCAAAACCAGAAAAACAGAATGGAATGAAAAGAAGTACCACCGTACCTAGCAATGTACATGCCCACACAATACAGCAAAGCCTAACTTGTTTGGTGAACGAGCGAGATATTACTTTGGGCGCAAAATTAGGTGATGGATCTTTTGGTGTAGTTCGTAGGGGAGAATGGGTAACTCCAGATGGATCTCAGGTAAGCATAACAACCTTTAATGTTTATTACACAATTATTTCTATGCTGCTGTTTAAATTGCACGATAATTTTCTTTAGTTGGTAGTCGCTGTCAAAGTGCTAAAGCAGGATGCACTTGCACAACCTGGAGCTTTCGAAGATTTTGTCAAGGAAGTGAATTCCATGCATCAGCTCGATCATATTAATTTAGTAAGGCTGTTTGGCGTGGTACTATCATCCCCTTTAATGATGGTAGGCTTATTTAAACTTTCAATTGGCATAAAGTTGTGCAAACCGTTACAAATTCAGCATTAATGTAAATTGAAAACCAATTTTTCAGGTCACGGAATTAGCTCCATTAGGAGCCCTGGTGGATTACTTAAGGAAGCAGTGTTGCCACACTCCCATTACAAATCTCTGTGATTATGGAATACAAATTGCCAATGGAATGTCCTATCTCGAGTCAAAGAGATTCATTCATCGAGATCTTGCAGCTCGTAATGTATTGATGGCATCTTCTGACAAGGTAGATATTTTATACATTTTTCAAGCTTCACCCCAGAAATAACTTTGCCTTCTTGGCTGTAATTTCAAACTTTTGTTGCAGGTTAAAATTGGTGATTTTGGATTGATGCGAGCTTTACCTGTTCAGGAGGACTGTTATGTCATGGTAGAACACAAAAGGGTGCCTTTTCCATGGTTAGTGTGACGTTACAGTTTACACAGTCCTCTTCAAATTAAAATTTAAAACTATGAACTTTTGAGTTTCCAAATTTAGTAATTAAAACTAAAGACACATCAACCTTATTTTTTTGGTAAAATAATTTCGGGGATATTTTTTCTTAAAGGTGTGCGCCCGAAAGCCTAAAATCTAGACAGTTCTCCCATGCCAGCGACACGTGGATGTTTGGCGTAACCTTATGGGAAATGTTTACATTCGGAGAAGAACCTTGGATCAGTTACAATGGGACCCAAATACTACAAAAAATTGATCAAGAAGGTGAAAGATTGGCCCAGCCGCAAGCATGCCCCCGTAATATTTATCAATTGATGCTTCAGTGTTGGGCACATAAACCTGGCGACAGGCCAACATTTGCTGCCATTAAGGATTACTTATCCGAAGTGAGTTGCATGCTTGTTGCCGAGAAAATATTTTGAAACTCAACACGCACCATTTTTAAAACCATTTTGGGTCATTGTTTAGGCGAGGCCAAAGGTTATGAAAGCACTCCACAAAGTAGATGAGGATGGAAAAATGAATGTGGAAATTGGTGATTTGATAGCTGTCATTGAGGGCAGGTAAGAACGGCAACCCAATTGTAATTTAGCCCACGCAAAAAGCAAAGCTTCATTCGTGCTTTTGCGCCTCTTAGGGCAGAACATTACTGGTGGAAAGGGCAGAATCTTCGAACATACGACATTGGACAATTCCCACGTTGCGTTGCTGATTCTCAACGTCCAAGATCTGGCAGCGATATCAGTAAACCTTTGCGAAATAGCTTTATTCACGCTGGGCACGGAAGTCCAGTGGGAAAAAGTTGGGGAAGCCCAACATTTATTGATGAGCAAGTATTCTATTATATCAGATTTTTCTGCTTCTAGAAGCGTCCTGCAATATCAATTGACATTCAATAATTGTCTTGTTTATTTCAGTGTTTATTTAAAAAATCCAATGGATCCTCCAGATCTATTGGGTTTAGCACCAGAACCAGATGTAATGACAACAGCAGCAAAACTTAGGGACAGAAATACTAGTAAGAAAGAATTTAATGATAATCAACAAACCCTATGGCTCTGTCTTTGGGAACACTCAAGTAGGAATACTTTTGTGACGGTCTTAGCACATTTTCCTCCCTCATGTAGTATTTACCTATCTTTTGCTAATTTAGGATAAATACCGTGCTTATTACTATTAGTTGGACACGTATTCTGAATATAGTTTATTGATTTCCGAAGTTATTCTTCTGTTTGCGACCTTTTTCCTTCACTTCATCAAACGCATATTTTAAGACCCCTTTTTTCCACAATATTTCTCTCTTTTCATCATACAACTTATTAATAGTAAAATAACGCCATTCCTATAAATTTCAGAAACCAGTCCGAGAAAAGCTCCTGGAAAACAATTCGCCTATAATAAGCTGACGAATGAGAAATCCGATGAGACAAATTCTAACAAAAGTAGCGATACAACATTCTACGTGTCCGCAAAGGAAAGCAAGCAGGTGAAATCGAAGGAAGCCGTGCTTATCGATTTGGCCGATAGCAAAATCAACAGGTTGGCCTGTAGGGATAACAACCAAAATATCCCAGCCATCGCGCAGCCACCTCAGCAAATCCAAAAACTCAGGAACGTCGAGCAGAGAACGATGACGCCTCCCAATATCTCGAATGTCACTTCGAGGCCACGGTCCGCCTGCTCTACCTACTCCGACTCCAGCTTCACCGATTACGAGTGGAGCAAAGCCGCGAATCTTGCCGCCGAATTGGATTCTTCCGCAAACAGCAGATATTACAACATTCCGTTGTGTAACGGAATGACGGTCGAACAGGACACGAGCTCTTCGACTTCTCGATATTACTCGCCGGTGGCACCTCCTAGCGAAACCGGCAATCCTAATTACAATTCTCAAGGAAGTTTTGGTAGAGACGTTAAAGGCGATTTTCAGGGTAACTCTTTGTACCAGAGTTGTCCGGTCTTAAACGGCGCGGTACAACTGCACCCGAGTTGCAAATCCGAGCAGAAAGCATGCCAGACTGCACAGTGGGAAGCAGCTTTCAAGAAGAATCCCACAGAATTCATCCAACGTAGGGACAAGGCTTTTGATTGGTTGAACGATACCATAGGAGCCTTGGCCCTCGACACGCCTGCCGGCATGACATGGCCCAAGGTTCAGAAACAGGAACTCCAAGCACCCGTAGGAAATGCCTCTGAGATTGGCAAACCTTCGTGGAATTCGACACTAGCCATGGATTTAGTGAGTTCATATCCTCTCAACGGTCAGTTGACTCTTAACCCACAAAACCATTGCAACCTAACCCCTCGCATGGTGAACCAATTCGCCGCCCCACCCATTAGTAGTCCAGTGAACCAGTATAACCAGAGTGCGAAAGCATGGCCGCCCTTGCAGAATCCCCCACGAGCCACTTACCAACAGGCCCCTTTGTTGCCTGCCTGTCCTCCCAACACCGCCCAAGTGCGGCCGTTTATGATGGTGCCACCGCAAACCAGTGTGACGAATCACGTTTTCGTGGATAAAAATTGGTCGGAACTAACAGGTTTGAATCCCGTCGGGGACATTAACAGATCGAAAGTGCCAGCGTTCCCCAGTCCATCTTCATCGGCGAAGCCGCAGTATTACGAAGAAGCGTCCACCTTACAGCGAAAACTCAATAGCGCCACTTTGTCGCAGTGCTGGAGCGCTCTCGAGCAAACCAGAGGGAACATGGACTTGGCCGAACGCAGGGTAAAAGTGGAAATGCTGCACAATTTGGGAATATCCTCGAGGGAACAATGCCAAAAGGTGCTCAATGCAGCCGACTGGAATCTGGAAAGGGCGGGGTCGATTCTCTTGGACGATATGAATTTCAGAGTATCCTAGCAGAACACTAAATGCACGAGTCTTTAACAATTGGTCACACCTTATTCGGCGAACGAATGGGAAGATATGATAGAAAGCGCAAACGTGATAACATAAAAGCTTCCCTATCACAGTTGCACGAGGTTATTTTATGGCTGCAACATAGTCTGGGGTATAAACCTCCATTAAAATATATTTCATTGAGACTAGAAGTGCCCACCTGTGCTATTATAACACCTTCCAATGTTGCTGATTTCTGTTCCCTCCAAATCTGACATGCTGAGCAGGGAATGTACTTTGAATCTGATCCCAAACTCAACTACTCAGGATAACTAGAATCACTAAGGAGATAAATATGAAATGTCTAGAAAATAGAACGAACTCTTTTTTTTTCGATGTTTTTAAGATTTCGATAAATAAATATTTGGATTTCTATGCTGTTTTGCAATATCAGGCTATCAGCACAAATTCCCGTGCCATTGGCTTGCAACTGCACAAAAACTTTCATCATTTCCCTTACAAATGAAGCATTATTAGATCTAAATAAATCGAAACTGTCATTGATTAGCAAGTAATTAATTTGAATAACAGAGTTAGGTTTTATTGTGATAGAGCATATTACAGAAATTTTATTTATCATTCGTTGGTGTATTTCTTAAGTAGAGCGGTTAAAAAATACAGGACTTTTTGAGTCCATATCCATCCTTGGCATTATTTTATCGAGTTGTTAACTCCTGATATTTAATTAAGTAGCTCATACTTTTTATTTAGATATCAATTTAAAATCGACTGGTTTTTGTGATTCTAAAATGCACAATTTTGAAGTTAACATTTTCCAGTTTTAACTGCCTTAATGAAAACTATTAAAAATTAAATCTGGAATCCCGTGGTAAAACAGAAGTTTCTATATCAACAAACATTTATTATTATACTATCTGCTTTCAACCACAACTAGTTTACTAAAGAAAAACAAGCTCGTTATTTTTTCACGATAATGAACCAAGTGCTATGGTGTTTGCAGTTAGGTTCTATTAAACAGGAAAGCTGCTAGATACACTGACGGTATATATCTCAATTTAAAAAAATCTCAAGTCTCGACAAAAATAAAAGAATTATTTGTTACACCAATCAATCCATACATAAATACGTACCAAAGAATTGCCTAACAAATATCCTTGTCACAAGTCGTCGTTAGATTGACAGTGTTGTCTATATTGAATTCGGTGAATATTCATAAAGTTTACTTTCAACTTCGATTTTGGTCATAACCTTTCCTCGGATATGTTAGTAAATGTCGTCCTTAATACACTTGTTTTTCGACCCATTGGCATATATTATCACATAAATGTTTTTTAAGATGGCAATTTCTTTTTAAAATACTGATAACAATTGTCCCAGTCTAACAACCTGCTTTATTTATTGGCAAACACGGTAGTAGAAAGTTGTCACTACTTTTGTGGTAAGAAAAAAAGAAGCATACTACCTTATTTAGACATATAAAACTTCATTTTTGTCGTTACTATTGCGTTTCTCAGTTTGTGAGGTCATTTTTAGTTGGTGTTTTGTTAAGGAGCCTGAAGATAAGGTTCCGAGTTCTTATTTTTATGTTTGGTCTGAAATTATTGGCCTCGAGTACATTTCATATTTTTATTTCTTATCATAAACCGTTTACAACAGAGCTCTCTTCCCTTGTTATTTACATGTTTTTGTATATGTATTATTTCGAAATATTTTTTCTGAAAGTCCCAACTGATAGTTAATGAAAAAATAAATATTTGTATTAGCAAACAAACAGTGGATTGTGTCGTTATTTTACTACGTTTGTCATATTTTTTACTAAAAACAAAGAACTAGTAGATAAATTTCCATTACACATTTGTGCACTAGCAAATAGCACACAATTTAATAAAAATTATATACAGTATATTATCCTCATAATGTTAAAAATTGTTGCTGCATAACAATTCCAGGTGTTAATTGTAGTTCTGTAGGCAAACCAATCGTGATGTATTGAAAGTCTGGCTGCATAATGGGCAACAGTGCTGCAATTTAAATATTCAGTGATAAACTCACACAATTGTTTTCGTGTTTCATATATCTAAATTGTTTTTTGATAAAATCGATTTTTTTTATTCAATCACCATTCAGAAATATAGCCAAAACGTTTTATACCTTCATATCCAGACTGTGGATGATGCAATTCCAACAAAATACATGCCCGCAGGGGGTTGCCGTTGGAGCCAAAAGTGCCTCGAGGCAAAGTGGGCAACTCATTTTGCTCTCGGAGCATTTAGAATCGTCTTGTTTGCTACCAAATAATAAATCACCTGTACTTTCCTTTTACAGAATGATTTAAAAATGAGAATTTCAATTACCTTCGCATAGTGGTCTTGAGATCACCGTTAGAGGAATTCTTTTTTGCCGACCAGTAAGCATGAAGGTAAAAAGCTGCACTGAAACCCAACTGAATGAAGGAAAGTATTCCCAAGAACCAATAGCCCCACCGAGAAGCGCTATCCTCTAGCCATGGTCGAATTAAAACCTATTTGAATCCAATCATTCAAACTGTTATATTAGCAATTCCCACAAATGTGCATCGGGGAATTTGTTGTTGCAATACTCACATAACGAATTCCAGTAAGTCGTTTAGCAATGTGGTAATATTTCACTTGGAAATAAAATATTATCAAATGGTAACGATGCAAGATTGCAACCAAACTATTTAAAAGCGGAAGAGCATTTTGTAGAGTGTTTCTGACTCCGGGATAATTGCGTAAGAAGGCGGGATCGCTGGACAGTTGAGCAAACGTTCGCCGAGACCAACGGTCAGCAAAATACGGACCGCATAAATGCAGCAGAAGCATCACACCTCTCCGCTGTTTAACAGTTTGAAAATCACCAATTAACACAACTTTAACTTCAACTCGCGCGTACATAAAATGTTTAATGATTTTTTATTTATTTACCCAAGATGATGGAATTTTTCTTAAAGTTTTATCAACTTGTATGACATTGACATATTCTTCACCAAGAGTTTGATTACCTGAAATATTATTGGGTATTAGAAGTGTCTTATTTTGTAATTCTGATGCCTGGAAATACCACTGTAAATAGGGTACCAATATTTGGCTGTTTTCTATACAAATAATGAATTCTCTCTAAAAATTATCATGTAGGCTACTCGTAATTTAGTCAAGGCTATTGATCAACAGGTAGTTTGTATTTTACCCTCACGCTACAAGCCACGTAATGTTTCGATTAGCTTCCACGCCGATTATTACTTACTTACCCAAGATTGTGGTTAAGGCAAAATATGAAACATCACTCATAAGATCCAATTCTTTGTGCCATTTCATCCACCATCTAATGCCTTTGATTTTCTGAATGAGAGCTGTTATCTCTGACCTCAACCTCGCTAAAAAATACTCGTCCTTTTGAGCCAAACGAACTATTTCCGCTGGACCAGCAGCCGAAAATGCCATCCTCGAATCTTTACTCTCACTATAACTATTAATTTGTTAAAATAACCTTAGAAATCACATATTAATGACAATTTTAAACTAACAAAAACAAATAATGAAATTGCTTAATTTTGGTTCTCCAGCTGATCAGCAGATGGCGCTTAACAAAGGCAGACGACATCCTTTTTGAATAAGATGGCCGCCTCATCGGAATTAATTCACTCAGCCTTTCCAGATATCGACGACGAGATTTTTACTTATATTACTGGTAAATACTCTATTTAAAATCTAATCAAAGCTATAAGATGTTATATTTTATGTTGGTGTACCTTATAACTAAGAGAACATAACATTTTTGTTGTTTCTAACTCTGACTAACATACCGGCTAAGCCTATATGGAAATGCCGCTATAATCAATGGATAAGCCCCATAGTGGTGCAATCCAATGATCAAATTAACAGACATATGTCATACAAGTAGAACATGATGACGCATATCCATATGAAATATAATTATTCTAAAAAAATGAGGGCATATTAAAGCTTTTCAAACAGACCTTTCAATTTAAAAATTATTTAATATTCGTTTTTAACTTAAAAATGTAGGTGTTTTGGAAGGAGGTGCATCGGATTTTAAGTCTTCTGCCGATATTTACGATGCTTTGGGTGAAGTATTGCAGGAGGTAGCAGATGACAAGGATGAAGGAGATATAAAAGATCTCTGCCAGATGTTACTAGATTCCATGAAATGGTAATTAAAGTAAAAACTAACAGTTAACATTTGGTCTGATTGCCTGTTTGGCTTATTTTAAAGAGTTATTTTTACTTTGTAGCGATATGTCAATTGGAAACAACGTCCATGAAACTAATGGTTTGCGCAAATTAGACGTACTAGTCGATTTGAAAGATAAAGCAAAGCAGTTAGAAGATGTAAGAGAAGATTATGCCGGAATTTGGGCAAAGGATGGACTAAACAATTCCTCGGTAAATGCTCAAAACTCCTATGTTCTCCACCGTCCATGTACATTAATATTTTTCCTCATTAATGCTGTTTCAAACTTTCACTTGCAGAAAGTTAATTCTCGAAAATTAGAGAAAGCAGAAGCTCGCCTTAAGGACAAAAAAACGAAACGAGTTAATGCTCCAGAAAAGCCAGCTCCTGTGTAATGTTCAATTATTGCAATTTTATTTATTGTTGGATCGTTGTTGTAAAATATTTCACTAATACTGCTGTTTTACTAATAGTATCATACTGGATGAGGCCACTGTCAGTCAGGCTGTCAGCAAGAAGGAAGCCAGACAAGAGTCGAAGGGCACCAATAACAGCCAAGATATTAGAATAGAGAATTTTGATGTTTCCTATAAGGATAGAGTTTTAATTCAAGGGGCAGACTTAAGCCTGTCATTTGGTCGTCGCTATGGATTAGTTGGACGAAATGGACTTGGCAAAACTACCCTTTTAAGGGCAATATCTTGGTTTGTTACTTTGGCATTCACACTATTTGTTTCTCCTGTTTTTGTTTGCTTTTTCAGCTACCATCATAACTCCCATTAACCAATTATTATGCGTCTTTGAACTTCCTAGTGGTCAATTAAGGATACCGTCTCATATTTCTATCCTTCATGTGGAACAAGAAGTGGTTGGGGACGACACACCAGCATTACAAAGTGTCTTACAGTGTGATGAATTGAGGGAACGACTACTCAAGGAAGAAGCTGAACTTTCTGCCCAAATTAATGCAAAGTACGTAATCAAAAATTAACGTTTTGGTTGCATGGCTAACATTTTTAAAAACAATTCTTCAAAAAATGAAGAATTTACTTTTGTCATTTTTGTAATGCCTGTATTTAACTCTGTTAGAACCGGAGATGAACAAGCTGCAAGTGCTCGACTTTCTGAAGTTTATGCACAATTGCAGAGTATTGAAGCAGATAAGGCACCATCTAAAGCCTCTATCATTTTGGCTGGATTAGGATTTGATGCCGAAATGCAAATAAAAACCACAAAGTAAGCATTTGTTGTTAAGCGTTCATTGTTTAACATGTATTCCATTAATTAAAAATTATGTTTATAATTTTTTAGAGAGTTTTCTGGTGGATGGAGAATGAGGCTAGCACTAGCTCGAGCATTATTTTCAAAGCAAGTAGAATTTAAATTTTTTTATTTTTGACAAATTTTCTAAATTAATTCTAATTGCTTAATTTCCATATATTTACAGACCAGATTTATTACTTTTAGATGGTAAGAGTGTGTTAGTTTTTCTATTTTTTTATTCAAATGGTATATTGATACAGTAATACTTATTTGGCTTTGATTTTGAAATAATTTCAGAACCGACCAACATGTTAGACATTAAGGCAATTATCTGGCTGGAAACCTATTTACAAGTAAGCCTTCTTGCACAAAAGTTTTGTTAATATGCGTACCCATGCTTTAGATTAATTCCAAGGCTAAATCGTTATTAGAATTTAATTATGATTTAGCAGTTTTCGGAATGTAGTCGTAGCTTTGAGTGACGATTTGACACCAGCTATTGTAACTATACTAATGTAACAACAATTTGTTTCTAAAGGCATGGATATCAACTTTGCTTGTTGTGTCCCATGACCGACATTTTCTAGACGTAGTGCCGACTGACATCATACATTTAAGGGATCAACAATTAGATCCTTACCGTGGAAATTACGAGAACTTTGTGAAAGCAAAAACGGAGAAAATCAAAAATCAAATGAGGGAATACGAAGCTCAGCAACAGTATAAAGCACATGTGCAGGAGTTCATCGATAAATTTCGTTACAACGCTAAAAGGGCTTCTCTTGTGCAGAGCAAAATCAAAATGTTGGAAAAACTGTACGTAGTTTTCTTATGCCTTTTTAGCCAAATCCAATCTCCTTTTTGCCATTTTATCGTTTTGTATCACCTTACTGATATATAATTTATCTTATTTTAGACCCGAATTGAAAGCTATCGAAAAAGAAACTGATGTGGTATTCCGGTTTCCAGACCCAGAAAAACTTTGTCCGCCAATTTTGCAACTAGACGAAGTAAAATTTCACTACACAGCCGGCACCCCAGTTTTGCACAATATTAATCTCTCTGCAAATATGGAATCGAGAATATGCATCGTAAGGGTTTTCTCCTTGTTTGACTTCTTTGGGCGCAGGGCTTTTTTTTTTTTTACATTCTGTATTCTCTCACTACAACAGGTGGGTGAAAATGGAGCTGGAAAAAGTACACTTCTTAAAATTCTAACTGGTGCATTATCACCAGTTTCTGGCATCCGCCATGCACACAGAAATCTGCGAATTGGTTATTTTAGCCAACACCACGTCGATCAGCTGGACATGTCAGTGTCCTCGGTAGAGCTACTTGCATCTCGCTTTCCAGGTTTGTATTTGTACCGCATGCTTTGGTCAAGTTTTAAGCATTTGAGATGCAACTTTATATTTCCAACAAAACTCAATTACTTTAAAAATCGCCAACTTTAACTTCATTGATCTTGTCTGCTTTATTTTAAAGGTCATCCTGTTGAGGTGTATCGTCAGCAATTGGGTCGATTTGGTATTTCTGGTGATCTTGCGCTCCAGGTGGTCGCCACACTTTCCGGAGGCCAGAAAAGCAGGGTCGCATTTGCTGTGATGACCTATAGCACGTACGAGCAGATTTCTATGCACATTATAAGATACTCGTCATAGCATATCAAAGTACTTTTTGTTAAAAAATCTCGTTTCTTTACGTATTTTTAGCCCAAACTTTCTCATTTTGGATGAACCGACAAATCACTTGGATGTTGAAACAATAGAAGCTCTGGGAAATGCTCTACGCAAGTACCAGGTAATTATTTATGGACCTAGCTTAAGTCAGATTTATGACACATTAGTTGGGAGTTAAATAATACGAAATAATTTTTCTCCTGTTTTCTTAAGGGAGGCGTTATTTTGGTATCTCACGACGAAATGCTCATACGAATGGTGTGCCAGGAGCTCTGGGTTTGTTCGAAAGGAAACGTAGCTAGTATAGAAGGCGGTTTCGACGAATACCGAGAGATTGTGAAACAAGAGCTTAAAGCACAAATTACAAAGAAATGATCCTGCGACACAAATATTTTTTCCATTCTTGTATATGGTGCTGCAAGTTAATAATTGCATATAAAGAAAAATAAATTATTGTGAATTGTCTTTGTTTTCTATTGTTTATTGTGGCAATTTGGAATGCCATTAAAACTGCATGGATATTGTTTACTGTATTTCTTTTATGCGACTCATGGATATTCTGGGTAATTTAGATAAACCTTGAACATTGATAAACTAATCGCTTTGTATAAATGGGCCAAAACGGTCAATGTGCCTTTATAATGTGGAATCAACTTGAAATCGAACTGTAACCCTGTCCCTGAATGGCGGGCAATTGTACACACTCGTAAATGCGTATAGGTGGCCAACATACAGGAGCTTTTTTTTCTTTATCAACCTTAACTTTTATGTTAAATATTTTTCAGTTTTATTTACAATTAATAATATCGAATATGTCGTTTTAAGATTTTAATTTAGGTTATTATTATATCATATTAGCTATTAGTGATAATTAATGTATTGAAAATTCAAACTTGAGGAAGA
>JAQGAE010002869.1:0-16320 GCA_034696685.1 Julus scandinavius | reverse complement strand
TAAACTGATTCATAAACTAGATAAAGTACTGTAGTTAATAAGCTATTTTAAATTGCATTCAGACTTGTCTGGATTAAGCATTTTTATTCGGAATTATATTTAAAAAAATCCACTTAAAATAAATTTATATCCATAAAATGCACTTAAATTAAATGTATATGCATAAAATCTTCATAAAATAAATTTCAATCAGACTTATTTCCATTATAATTTTTTTCTTTAGTACACATTCTTAATAGTCTAGGAATCGATCTATCTTACATAAAAAGTTCAAAAAGATCGATCCAAGAATTGGTGTCTTCAAAAAAGATGAAAATTCGCATATTCCATTCTTTTAAGTGCATATAGCTTGAAAACTTGCTTTTTTCAAGATTTATATCCAGATGTACTTTTCATGACATATTCAAAATCCGCTGTCACCAATATGAGAAACACTCAAAAGAAATGTTCATAAACGTTCTCTTTTTCATGTTAACAAAATCGCTGTTGTATCGTGTTATACTGCGGTGCAGTTTTAGATTGCGAAGTTGAAATTTAAATATCGATACTAAGGAAAATATTGAAGATACTGTTATTTGAAATGCATTTATACTATGATTTTCTAAAAATGTAGTCGCCATTGAAGGGATTGTAGGTCATAATAGGGAAAATCGATTTCACGAGACTAGTGGTTCTCCAGATTTGCAAAATCCTTGACGTTAGTTTTGTATATTCATAATTGCAAGGATAATCAAAATTTAATTGTATAAACAAGTTTTGGAATTTTTATTCTCTGATCTATATTTCATAATGTATACTATCTTCGTGGATACAAATTATCTGACATGTTCATATAAATTTTGGTCGACTTTTTTTCCTCTATTGATAATGGTTTGCTTTCCTTTCCACATTAAAATCTAACCCAAGATGCTTTTTCACCATTGGAAGACAGCCAAAGGGTATTGCAAAAATTGCAATAAACACTGACTGGGGTTGCTTTTACGACCGATGGAACTAACTTAAATAAGATCGAGCCGAAGGAAGAGGTGAAAGAGGTCTAAAAGTCGGTGAAAACACACCATAGATAACTTCAAAAACAAAAATCCAATTGAACTGAGATACTAAAAAAACTTCCTAGGGATAACGTGACAGCATTAACTTTGGCTACATTGTAAATTTGCACAAGATTCTTAATAGAACTTTAGTATATATTCAGTATCAGTGGCAAGCTGTTTTTTCCATTACATTTAATTTATGTTAGTGAGTTATACTTTCTCTTTAACTCAGTGCTGAACCAATGTTTTTGTGTTGTATTCGTGATGATTGGAGTTCAGTATTACATAAATATATATTGCGGTTTCACGAATATTCGTGTAATACACTTACTGATTTAAATAAGTGACATTGTACCTATAATTGACATTCGCTAGACATTTTAAAAAATTTCAAAAACAATTTCGCAATTAGTAATGAAAATTTCATATTTGTCTATCTGTTATTTGAAATAATAACTAAGTCATAATGTTTACAAATTTAATTATAAATACTCGGCATGAATATCAATTTGTGGGAAGAAACATGATTGTTTTTTGCATCACGATTACTATATACTTTTCGGTGTACTGCGCATTCATTTTAAAGGTTTTTTTTTCTAATTGTGATACATTTCATTGTTTGCTTGGGGAATTGCTTTTTCTCCAAATTGTTTTATAAATAATTGTATTGGAATGTATGGTGGATCTTAGATCCTCGAGGACCTATTCACCTGCCATGAATACTCAATCCCCAAATGAACCAGATGACGAAAAAACCAATTTCAACTGTGCGAATATGTTCTTTCGATGTGTTTCATCTGCAAGACTGCCATCATTTCCTAATTCTTCACATAAATTAAACGTGGCCATCATAGCGCGAGTAAAAATGTCACAGAATGCATTTTCAAAGTTTTCTGCGTTAGTTTTGCTATCTTAATAGTGATGGATACATTGTCATGCTTTAATAACAGTCATTACGATAGCATTAAGCCAATGTGGGTGTCTTGCTTTAGCAATAGAGAAGCGCAGAAAATCAACTCTAATGGATTTCAATGGGCGTTTTGGTGGCCCCCGAGAGACTATGTTAAGTGTGCGCTGACCCCCCTATGTATAGTTCTTTGTGAAGGATTCCTGTACAACTTTTTTTTGTTCAAGAAAGACGGGAGATCATAATTTATTGCTGCGAGGTTGTGCTTTTAGTGAAAGAAAGTAAAATGTATACGCCATGTCGTAGCATTTTTTTTGCGTCCTGCGTCGCCGAATTTTTTATGGTGACCTTTTTGGCACTGATAGTTATTTACAGTTGTGTATTGTTTTTAGTAGATTGGATGTAGGGCCATAGTGCGGAGACACGACGAAAGTTTTCAAAATTCTGACTGCATCACCTTATTCTTGGGAAAAATCCAAGCTTAAGGGCTGGGGAAAAAGGGAAAATGAAATAACGTTGTCAGTATTTGAGACCCACTGCGACGTGCTCGAATAAAAGGATAGCAAATTTCTTAAACGAGAAAATTGAAGAAAACCATTTTTGCGAATTACTTTGTGACGAATAGCTTGTTTGCTTGACAGAAAAGCGCATTTGTTCTCGCTGTTTTCCACGAAAATCTCATTGTGAGAAAAGTGGTCCTATCCACTCGTCAAATTATAAGCAACTCTATCTTGACAATACGAATATAAAGATAAATAGCTATTCATGACTTAAGTGTAAACATGAAAAAGTGAACTCTTACATCCATCTACTTAGTCTCTACACTTTCCTGTTCATGCACGAAATAAAATTGATACATACTTTGTGATAAACCAGAAAACAATATATTCTATGGCTCCAGTTAATAATTATAATCAGTGTGCATGATAGTTGTGTCCTTCCTACATTACACTAGGACTGACCTTAAGAGATCCTTATTTTTCGAGAATGTGCATGATACAATTATTCTAGGTTATCATTCTTAAAAAACAGTTGGGCTATATTAGCAATTTAAATTTAAAGAAGTATTAAGTGAAGATAATTTCTTGTAAAAGCACATTTTGCGCTTATCTGCTAAAACATGATCATAATCCCCTTTTATGCTAATTCAATAATGGTTCTGCTACTATATAATCAGAGGTGAACATCAAATCTCAAGAATTTCTATACATTTCCTTTTTTATAAGCATCAAGGGACATGTATAGAAATTCTTGAGCTTTGTGATGCTTCCAGAGTTCATTTTAAACTAACTTCAACCATTCTCTGCCAGTTTTTTTTTTTTTACTTAATTTTTAAGTTTTCGCATTTAAATGCTAATATATTTTTTTTAAAGTCATCAATTAATAAATTCTACACATGGTTTATGTGCTGCATGGATATTGTCAACCGAAGCTAGAATCTGATGCAACACACCATGAGAGTAATATATTAAACAAGTTTACAGCTGTATAATAAACTAAAAAGATTGCCAGCAGGAGTCGTATAGTTTTTTATGTTTTCGACCCAAATACTACTCGCTTTTCTATTGTCCTTCCATATTCTCTTCAGAGGGACAATTCAACGTTTAATAAATGCGGCAACTTGTCTTAAATGACCACCGAAGTCCTCTCCCAGATAATATTCATGGCATCGATTCTCCATTAGGCAACGTTGTCTCTATCGACAAGTGGCCGTTTTTCATGGATTTCAGAACTTCATGTTGATAATATTGCCCTAGTTTCCGTAGGCCGCCATTTGTATTTCTATATAGTCGTTAGCAGACAATGACTTCAACAAGCCATGGACCCAGCCTTGGTTCTATGGAGGAAAATGTTCGTATATAAGCCTCGATGTTATAGATTTGAAGTCATGTGGCTTATTTATTACAGCCATCATGTATGTAGTCTGCAAGCTGAAAGCGTGGGGGTGCTAGCCGTTACCCAACTTCTCAAAAATCCAGCAAACTATTATACAGAAAACTTTGGAAACTCATATAAGGTTGGTGCAGCGCCATAATTCAGGTCGTTTTTGCGTGCCTCCTCGTGATTTAAGTGGATAAATCACGGGTTTCATTGCACTACCCGTTGCTTCTTGGTGTCAACGTTTTCTAGGAAATGACCAATGCTGTCAATGACTAGGAACTTTTACATCGCAGGTTACATCTTCTTTTTTTCTATTGTAATTCGATAAGTTTTGATTCTTGGAACCTGATTCGGTGAAACCTAAGCATCCCATTCTTCATCCACCCTCTCCAGCTTTCTAGATTTCTGGAAATCCCAGAGTGTGAAGCGAGCACGTGTATACGAAAGAGACGTTAAATGGTCTGTAATTTCAAAACATAACATTTAATTATACGTGTAAATTACAGCTAAACAGCAAAGGCAACAGATAAACTGGAGTGAGACCAGTTTATCGGAAATCATTTTGCAATAATGCCACTTCAGCAAGGTCCGCATAGCTTTTGTGCGTTGTGCCGCTTGGGTCCCAATGGGACATGGTTGCACATGCGTCGATGAATGAAATTAATGCATCTCTGATTGATTGATATGCCCATTGCACGAAAAATGCATTGCCAAATACGTGGTTGGCGTTATAAAATGCGAAGAAGCCTGCGGTATATGGAATATATATATGTAGCGCGTAAATTATACCTCCATGGTTAGCTTGTGGAGCTGTCTGTCCTATGGGCGACCCTAATACTGAAGTTTGACTGATGTGGCTCAAATAATAGAGCAGAGAAAAGCCAGCGGTATTTCCGGTATGATGTTCCGATGGAAAACGCGCTATAGACCCCACAACGCACAAAACCCAACAGTTTAGGAAATTCCCATGCATCTGCGCCATATGTGTATTCCCAGATATAATTATTTATGCTGTCATGAGTTGCTCTTGGCCCCCACGCGTGTTATTTCCTAGCGGGATGAAGAGGTTCCCATGATGCATTCAGCCATAGACCACGATCGACATAAGAGGCCATCTTGGGGCAAAATAAATCCCTGAGTGGTTTCCTCTTGATCCATCTGACACTCAGTGCTGGGTTTCGGCAGTGGCAAGTACGTGCAGGTGGCTGCATTTCTACAATCTCGATGACACACATGAGGAATTTGCCACATGCTAATCCATTTTAATGTCCAGGCTTTGGCATATGTGGTGGATGCCATATTGTAGCCTTGCTCGCCATTGGAACCCTCCATAAATGTCTGATTCAGAAGAAGATTCGGTTACTGTAGTACGTCTTTGACTGAATGAGTTGTGACATTAATGTCACAGGTTCAAACCTATGTCAGAAAACTAGATTTAAAAACAACAACAACAAAAGTAACCACATTTACAATAGAAGACGTAAACACAAATACATGTAAGCCATGCTGTTTGTTTCAATAATTTCATGATTTATTAAATAAATTTTAAATATGGGATTTAATAATGTATGCCATGGACAAGAGACTCTGCCCTTATGGCGGCAAATTATATACACAATCATGTCAACATAATTTGCTAATCAAGTTTTTTAATTGTTTAGAGTGGCATCAGAATATCATATGTAATACTTTAATATAAATTGTATGCAGCAAGGAAAAAATGAGGCCAAAATGGAAGAGAGTTAAAATGGTGTTTTTAAATGTGACGTTTATGGAAGGCCCCATGATAGAAATTTGATAAGAAAGTTCAGTGGCTCGATTTAAAAGAAAATTTCAGAACACTTATCTTCTTTATTGAAGCGCTTTTTCATTTGATCTTCTCATTAATTTTCGTGTCTCCTTTTAACTTAAGTGTAGGATCAGTTCTAAGATCACTGAAGACGTAGAGAAACTTCCCAGATACAGTTTTGTTTTATTGCGTCTTTCTTGATACGAAAATGCTCCTGAATGTGAATCCCACTTGTCTATCTTCGACCAGGGAAAAATAAATTTTTTAAAAAGAAAAACTATATGCATTGGCGCAGAATCAAAGAACTACATCTCAGTTTTAAGTGAATTGTCTCGAAGTGGAAGGTTTTTTAGTGTTCCCCTTATATATTCTTTATTCGATATAGATGGAAAAATGGAGTAAATTGTGATACACTGTAGTAGTCAAACGCCTTGTCCCTGGAGAAGAATGTAAACTATTTATCACTGTGTGTCAAAGAGCGCCAAACTTTTTATGAACCCAGTATATAGCTTAGATATAAACTTGTATGTTTAGGCATTTTTTTTATAAAATATCACAGATGCACATTTTGCTTGACAGATTAAATGCAAAACTAATAAAATATTGTAATCTGTCAAAGTAAAAATTGCTTTCTGGCTTCAACATTAAATTGTGTTATCTCATTTTACGTGAATTATGATTGCTTTAAGGATTTTGTGGATGTCAATGTTGTATTATCTAAATGCTAAAATCATACCACAAGTGAACTGTAGTTATTAAAGTCGATGTTAATTTTTAAAATCACTTTTGAAATATTGAATTACTATTTAGATCTTATTCTAAATTAATGCAATTATGCTGTTCTATTAACTTGGTAATATGTGCTTAGCAACAATTTAAGGATTTAGAAGACACAGTTTTATGTAGTTTTGAAAGTTTGTTATTGAATCGTTGTCTGAGTGAAATAGTAGTGAATCACAATCACAACAAACACATTTTCCTGTTTGATTTGCACATTATACACTCATTATTCCAAGTGAGTTTGTTTGATAATTTTCTCATTTTTTTTAATAAAATGAGCATACAACTTGGCATTTGATAAGCTGGTCTTTAATTTTTCTAGAATTTGTTGGATTCTCATTGTGAATACTATTCATGCCAGTGTTGTTATCAAATAGCAATTTCAAGTGTCGCAAGACCTTAATTCACAGATATCCCAACGACATTGCTGGTGGTGTCAAGCCTGTAAGCCTACTAAACACCGGTTTTCACTGCAATGGAAATTTAGGATTTTGTTTCCATTACTAGTGTTACGTTTGTACCCTTCTAGTATAGATTTACCCAAAGACTTTTAAAAGTTTCATAGTCTCGAAAGACAGTCTTACATCTCAAGATGTTACTATTTATAGTAGCAGCCTTAAGAGGCAGAAGGGGACTGTTTTCTAATCATGTTGAAGCTGAAAGCGCACAAAAAATGGGAACATATCTTAATACATGTAAATGCTATCATATGCGAAATAGGAAGCATCCAATCTTCCGTTAGCAGTTTGGGGGAAAAGAAAATGCCATTAAATTTCGCTCAGTTATATGAGGCATCATGTGGTTTTTACAACTTCTGTATTTGTTCTTTCAATTTTGATTTTATACACGAATTTTGCGATGCATTTTGTACTTTCTTAAGCTATAATGCAACTATACGTTTCCGAGTTAAGAGCGCCACTTTCATAAAAATAATATAATGAAAAAGAAGAAAAATAATATAAGAAAGTGGAGTGTTTTCATGGAAGAGAAGGGTTTTACCTCTAATCGTATTTTGTTGATCTGGATTTTTTTGTTTTGCAAATAACCAAATCGCAATTTTGGAATGCATTTTATCGATTTATTATTCGATATGCTGGTTCAAATACTCAAACATTATATATACTGTCCTTCTATTCACCAAATGCAGTCTAAAATACTATCTCAATAATGGTTATCATAAATTCAGCACATATCATCAACTTTGATCTATGTCCATAGTTACTTGAATTATTAATCATATATATAGTTACTAAAGTTCTTACTTAAACCCGTGCATTTTGAGTTCATATGTAGGATCACCGATATGGTTAAAACATGTTATTTTTAATCTAGACAGTTTCCTATATAGGTCTTTGAGATATTGTTAATTGAATAAGAGCATAAAAGTTAAAATTTTGTATTGAACGTAATGTCAAATTAAGTTTTGGAATATTGTTGCGACATCTTGTTGTTAATGCCAACGTTAGACATTTAATTCGATTAAATCTTTATTTTTTTATTACATGTGAACGTTAATTGTTGCATGATTGTTTCAATTATAAATTCGCCTCTTTAAGTTTATACTCATAAACTAATTAACTTGATGAATGCAGGCATTTTATCGCAAAATATTTCTATGCACTCCCTGAATTGAAATAAAGATATGAGCCAAGGCAGAATGTTACCACTCGTGTTTGGAGAATATATACATTTGTATAAATATGTCTTATGATTGTATCGATAATAAGGAAGAACATGAGATGAATATAATTCCACATGATAAGGCTTTTCATATGAAACTTTAGCCATATGCTTTTTGCTTTCATTATTTAATGGAATTGCAAAAATGGTCATGATATTAAATTACCTGAAATTAGTGCAATTAATTATAGAAATAATAACATTATTATAATTAGCAGCGACTGCAGAAGCAATTAGAAACGTACGCCAGTGATATACATTCTGTACGGTGAATGGCATATATATACTATGTACGTTGCTGTGTATGTACATTAGGCGCCCAGGATTATATGGTTTCCGTTTATTGGTGCTTAGCTCGATATGATTAATTGACTGAAATTGCAGAACATATATTTATGAACCTCATTGTCTCTGTTTTGTAGGTCTTGAGAAGGGAATGTTGGCAAACGGCACTTATGTCAATTGAAAGCCAGTCAACTCTGTTAGCAGTTATTTGAATCGTAATAATGTCACCGGTTCATTAATACGTTTCAATCATATTCAAAAGCTGTTGTTTGAAATATTATCTTCAGAGGATTTAATGTGGTTAACGGAGCATGCACGTGAAGGGCTTATTTATATGTCTCTGCAAATTAATAATTATTGAATTTCACATTGTATGCATTCATAATCAAATTGCATCACACATGCTAAAATTATTCCATTCCACGTTATAGTACGTAGAAACGTTCAAAATAATAGTAATGGCTACATGTTATTTAGACTTAATTAGTTAGGTTATCGTACTTATTTTTTGCTTTAACCATGGGGATGTTTCATGTTGTAATGTTGGTTTGTTTTTTAAAAGAAACAATATGATCTAGTTTAGTGTTTTTTTTTAGAACTTTTATAAAATTATATTACATATATAAGATAAACGAGTGGATGACTCCAGTTAAACATCATTTATTGCGTTTATTTAATAATAAAAGTTAAATCTTATTTCAACGTATACTGTAAACATTATAAAAGCAGTTATTCCGAAAACTCATCTTAAATTTTTCTGAGACTTCTTACGTGTTGAAATTTTCAATTTTGTGAACACGTCGAAAGTCATTTCTGCTTATTCTTATTTAATTATAATTTGCACTACCCATATTTCGGAAACTTTAGATGATTTAACCCTGTAAAGTATCATTTCTGTTCTCATCACGATGCTTATATTTTCACTGTGAGATGTTGACTCTGGTAACTAATGATAACTTACTTTTACTTGGGTAAAAATCCTTTTGTTATTCAGTTCAATGTTTGCTCGATTGAGAGAAAGACGGTTATCAGTTGTCAAATCAGGGTTAATGAATTCATTTTGTATGTGTGAGATGACTTCCAACCTAAATCGTTGAGGCAAGACGCTATTGATCGGTAGGGCCCCCTTTTAACGTCTTTATATTTTAACTTTTCAATGCAATTCCTCCTCCGCTCATCAACGTTGAAGTTTTCATTACGCCAATGGCTTTCTACAACTGTAATGGGTTCAGACGTGAGATATCATCGCTTCTTTTTAAATTAATCAAGTTGCATTAAGCATTTTAGACTATAGATCTCCTAACTCATTAATATTGCCTGGCTTAATAGAACCCAAGTTTGAAGCAGTTACAGACCTATACTTCTAGTGCCAATTTTCGAGACTAATACTACTTTCTCATTCCCTTAGCCAACCCTCGTAATTAAATACTTGCTTGCTGAATTTTTAAGGTACACTTTCAATATATTTTTTGTTTCCAATTGCTCTGCGCATGGCTACATCTTAAGGAGCCATTTTTTTTTCTAGCTTTTTTTAACGATTGGTTTCTTTTTCTGCCTGAACAGTTTTTTTTCTATTGTTATACAGTTTTCGCAGTATTTCTCCATAATGGGTTTTTATTGTGCATCCCTTTTTATGATTTCAATTTATCTCCTCTCTTCTTTCCAAAATGTCTACGCCATTTCTCAGCCGCTGAATTTAAAAGGTTTTGTGCTTAAGATTAATGCCATGGTTTAGCTCAGCTGTGAAGAAATATTTGAAGTTAACCTTTTTTGAAAAAAAAAAATTGAATTTTACCCTTTAAGAATAACTGCACTCAGACACAAGGCAATTTTAAGAGACTAATTACATTTGTCAAAGTGCATTATCTATTTTGTCTGCTAAAAAATACCCCATGGTAATCCATAGGGATATTACAATTTTGTAATGTGTCGTTAACTCGATGATTTTGCCATATTTATAACTATTTTCAACAACTCATCGAGAGAATTTTCAAGCTGATGGTATGTTAATCGAATTTTACTGTTTTTGGTCGTGGTTTTCACTCAAACAAAAATGTGTGATTTAGTTAATAATGTGAATATTACATTTTGGACCCATAAAAGATCACTTTAAAATGCACACGGCCATGTATGTTGCATTTTCTGCATCATTTGTGAGCATGTCCTAAGTCTGAGAAACGTCAACAAAATAAATGGGAAAGACTTATTTCATAAATAAAACTGTGCTTTTTCCTCCTCACTACTCCCCAATTTCCTTTTTAGAAATTGTTTTATGTTGGAAGTATCACATTTTAGATTATCATGCATTATTTATAAGCGTTGCTGAATAAAATTACTCGAGTTTGCAGAAGTGGAGTTGATCGAATTTCCATTGTGTTTATTTATGATAAAAATAGGATTCCTAAAATGCGAACAGATAATACATCTTTACTGTACAAGTATATTGTCTGATTTAACATGTATATTTTTCAATTAATGCCATGCAGTCATAATAAATGTATTATATTTTAGGCAATCAAAAACTTAACATGCTTGCAAAATGAGAGGATTCATGATTGTCATTTTACCCAACCTACACAGTTGCATACGGTATAATTTAATTATGCTAATATCGGCTGTGTGGAATTTTGGCACATTATATCGTACTATTGTTACGTAATTTCATATTTTTCATATGCGTATAATTTGAGTTTTCCGCTGAAATATAAAATGCTTTATTGCCGAAGGTTTACGTGAAACTATCAAGAGGGCGGATATGTACAAAGACAGTAGATATGTTTTTGGCATACTAAATAAATAGTATGACCGCACATGCCGTGGTTGCTTCTTTGCGAAAGGTTATTTATATCATGATTTTAGCAACCAATACAATTCTCTTTCCATTCTTCTTCCTTAACGTATATATTTAAAGGTGATCATTTGTCAGTTGTATGCGCAAACAAAATGAAGCACAACATTGGTTTTATAACAAACAAACCATGGAAATCTGTTCAATTTCCTTCATTATATTAGGGCCATGTTTCGATTCTTTATTTAAAATAGTTGTTCCCTCATTCCTGATAATATTCTGGCATTTTTGTTTTGTACTAGCATTTTTGAGAAAAACAATTCATTATACTAGCTAGGCAAGAATATTAAGAAATTATAAAAATGTATAAAGTATTCTGTCTACAACACTAACGGATTAAATACTGAATGTAACCATGTAAGTAATCTGAAAAATGCAGACTCTTCATAAATTGTAAGTTATATAGTATTTTTAAGCAGGCAGATTATACACTATTTTACACTTTAATTTCAACCTCTCTGAACTTGCAACTGAAAATGAACATTTGCAGCTGTTTATTCAAACTTTTCCCCACAGGTCTTCTTTAATTGGGTTTGTTCGTTATACTAGCTAAGAATGTCTAGTTGGATTTTAGTTAATTTAGGTCGACGCTTCTTATACCTATACACATGTGTACAGTTTCATAATGAAGCGATATTTAAGGAATATATTTTTATTAAGATATACTGTACATGTATGAACTTTCCTTGCATGCAAGTAGTTTTAAATTCGCAGTTCATTGGACTATTTTATAAATAATTCACATTTTCGGACATTAGTTGCGCATTTAGAGAAAACAAATTGCAACATGCCCTTCACGCGAAATGTTGGGCCTTTGGTACGAGATTAAGTTTACAAATGCTCCATCTTCAAAGATATCGGCTTGTCTGTAATTTTATTACTGTGTGTATTTAATTGAATTGCTCGTGCTCGTATAACTTCAATTCATTACCATTACTTGCCATGACTTTGGCGTAGTTATGTATCACCACAAGCGTGGTGATAAGCACAACGAGCTTCGTGGGCGTATATGCACTTATATGGATATTCTGTGGAAATTCCATATCCAGCTGCTTTCCCAAGATAACACTTTATGACCTATTTTGGCCATAGTTATTTGGCCAGCAATATAACTGACGTTCATTAATTGTTCCCATTTAATGGCCTCTGACAAACTGTACTGTTGTCACGTACGGTGGCACAGCGAATAACAGCATCTTGGTAGCGTCTGAAGACGTCATATTTTTTTTTTTTACTAAATTCTAGTACTCCTGGAGTTTTAAAATTTCATATATCAAATCAGTAAATTTCCTTTATTTTTTATTAATGTATAACTATTATTTCATATACAATTTTGATTTTTTAAATTCCTTTCTCAAGTTTAACTAAAGAAGTAATATCATAATTAATATACTTTTATGAAAAATGAGTGTATGATATTAATTTTGAACTCAACAATTCCATAGAAAGGTCTTGGGTACCCTCAATGGTCTAGCAGGGCACAACACTGAAACAGAACATGGTTTTCATTTCTTTATATTTTTTTTTTCCTGAAAATAAATGTGAGCAATAAAAACTCAAAGCTATATACAAAGATGAAGGTTTAAAAACCAATGTATCAAGTCGTGTATGCTGCTTTAACCCATCGTGGGGGGAATTTAGAAGTTGATAACATAAACTTGGCTATGATAAATTATAGGGGTTTGTCAATATATATATGTAATGAAAAAAGTAAGTTTTTTCCCTGACAAATTGCTATTGCAACTCAGACAATCGGTCAGCCAGGTGACAAATTACGGACTTGAAGATAACAGACAATCGTTGAATCAATCTTCACTAAATCCCAAAGTCGCATTAACGCAGGGACTTACGCTTAGAATTGGGGGAAAACTACATTGTTCTATAGAGGGATAAAATGGTAAAAATGGCCGTATTTGCCAAAGGTTTAGTCTTATATGCAAAACGCTCTAAGTAGCAAGAGCCATTTGTAAACAGGAGCCAAACAGCCTCTTTATCTCCTCTTATCCTTATTTTTCAAATCACGTTGTCAAATCTGCAACGTTTGTGACGTTGCTTACATGCGAATGACTTGATGTATTTGGCCGAAGATATTTCTGTCATCATTTTCTTTGGAAATCTTGGAAAAATGCGAGAGATATTTTCGTGTTTGCCGATAAGTTTTATACATTTTTTTCCTCCAAAAAAATAGCATAGACATTTGTGTTGCCATTTTTGAAAATTCATGCATTTGGCACCCAACTGTGATTTTAGAAAATACATCTAGATTCTAGATTCATCATAGTCTTAATACACGTATTTGGGCTCGTGTTAATGCACTGTGAAACAAATGTTTGTTTTATGCTGATGTTTCTAAAATGAATGACAAAATGATACCTACACATGTTATTAGCTCAACTTTAAATACAAATCGAAATATTGAGATTGTACATATCATATTTTGATCTATTTTGCAGTAGTTTTAATATATTTATCTACTTATACGACTCCGTTGATTCGATGTTAATCTTATTGCCAGTTGAACATTATAAATGGAAGATATCCAATGTTTGGAATTGTTTAGATCGACTATAAATCGAACCTGTAAAGCAATTTTAAACTTGGCAATTTTTCACGATGAGGAATTACAAGATATAAAGAGAATTTGATTTCTCTGGCAAACTTCATTAAGGTATTATTCAATCAAGAAGCGAGTGTATCACAGAAATTTATTTATTGTTGTTGATTTAAGACCCTAGCCAAGAATAAAGGAGTTTCCTCCATTAACTCAACTTCTGGGTATATCCTTTAAGCAGTTTACAATGATAAAGTGCCCTAAAGACATCAATCTCTTAATACGACTGAAAATAGAATACCCTCAATATAATGCCTTAAATTGAAGGATTTGTGGTAATTATGATCATAAAATTTCGTATAGAGAGAAAGCAGCACTGCATAATTCAGCAATTCATTGTGCGCTGATAAGGAAAAGATGAATTGGTGTATTCGGCCAGAGGTTTAATGTTCCTTATAATTCCTTAAGATTGATATATTATACTTTTAGTTTAGTGTTAGTTGGGTATAACTTTAATGATTTTTATCCCTTTTACATCCTCCCTGTATTTAAGCTCCTTTAAATCTTTTAAAACTTTGCGGTAAACATTCACCTAAATATAAGCCTGTAACATTCATAGAGCAAAAACTTAATCCAATTTGAATTTCAAGAAATAAATTGCATGGCGCATATGCGCATGTTATGTACAATGATCAATATTAGAGGATTTATTTCATAAGCAGTTATGGTCTGTCAGGTTCGCATGCAAAACGGAAGGACTAAATTTTAAATAAATCATGTTTTCCCTCTAGATGCACCATATGATAATTTTATGCCGTGAATAGCCCGTATATTTGCTTATGCACATTTTGGTTGAAATATATCTTTTATCATAACTGATCTTATTTCTCTTCAGAAAATGTCGACGACTTGAATTTTTTTCAAACGGATTTAAAACCTCCAAGTTTCGGGCAGATAAACTTTGTTTGGGCATCCCCGCAATTTGGGCATTTTCTATTCTGTGTGAGAATCTTCAATGCCATTTTTTTATGATAAAATGGATTATGGAATTGAATTATGTATTTCGCAAATGATCGTTTGATGTGCTAATCATCGGAAGCATTTGCCAGAAGCAATGTTGCATAATGGTAGCGGCATTGTGTCGTTAAAGTTTTACACGTGAAAATTTCATAAAATATGAAACTGGCATGCTACTAAAGAGGGTTATCATATCAGCTGACTTTGACCATCCGGTTTAACCCTTTGCTATGAAACTAAAATGATTTTTGGGGGGAATTGCTATGGTTATTCTTTCAATCAACCGTTACATTTTCATCCGCTTTAATGTCACTAAAATAATTTTTAAAAACTGAACGAATATTCCGAACAAATTGCTATCAACAAGAAATACGAGGTTACCAAAAAATAATTTTAATTTCGATAACAAAGGTTCCAGTGTTCCAATGCTGTTGACTGATGACGAAACGCCATAGGACAACAATAGGAATATTTTGTAGAATAATTTAGTGATAACTAAAATTATTTACCTTGCAAACTGTATGGAAATGTTTTGTTCATACAGGTATGATTTGTATCCCATCTGTTCATAAGTGTATGCCCATGATAAAGGGGTTGTAGAGCATAGAGTAGCTTCTCGATTTCCTTTTTTTCTGAAAATCTAGTTTAGATTTGCGAGGGCGTATTTTTATCTTTTGTAACTCGTTAAGTCTTCTTAGTCCCATGGTAGTCGTGATATTTTAACATTGAATGTATGCTCGATTCGTTTCTTCTATGGTACAATGGGGAAAAATGATGTCACGCTGATTTGATAACAGCACTCGAAAGAGTCGCCTTTTTCACATTGTGTACATTTAATAGTAGCTATTACCCCAGGCACTTTTTACCTTGCTAATATTACAAGCGGGGAAATTTTTTCGATGACAAATATACTCGTTTGATGTATTATATTCAGGGGGGCTTCTAAGCAGATAAGGCTAATATATCACTTCAAATTAGCCAATTATTCGTGCTAATAAAATTAAACTTATTCCGTGAATCGCTATCCGAGATGACATTCTACAAAGTTAGAAAGTTATGCTGAAAGAAGAGCCCTCCTAATGCAATGTAAATGGTTCACTAAGCAATTTGCGAGATATTTATTTATCCCGTTGAAAGCAAATGAGTAGTTACTGTACATTTTAGTTACATGGAAATGTATAGTAACTTTTTCCTGCTGTCGGAATCAGAAGTTAGAACAGGTTTTAACTTGGGTTAATCCCAAGTGAGATTAATGCAATGAGAAAATCTAAATGTAAGCAGGAAAATTTTATATCGAAAAACTTTTATAAAAGTAGTTCAAAACACTGATCTTTTTTTTTAAACTTAACTAATCGATTTCTGGTGGAAAAGCTTTATAATGACAAGTACGAACTTGGATAAGTATGTGCCATTTACATGTATAACCAAGTTTGGAACATATTTAGCCTATGAACGGCAATCATGGTAATTTATAGCCAGTTTGGGTCATTTATTGCCAGTTATAGGCTATATTTAATCACTGAATGGCCTTGTCATGTCTAGCTTACA
>JAQGAE010002868.1:0-16323 GCA_034696685.1 Julus scandinavius | reverse complement strand
AGAATGGGAAACTAGACAACATTGAAGAAAGAATGGGAAACTAGACAACATTGAAGAAAGAATGGGAAACTAGACAACATCGAAGAAAGAATGGGAAACTAGTCAACATCGAAGGAAGAATAGGAAACTAGACAACATTGAACAAAGAATGGGAAACTAGACAACATTGAAGAAAGAATGGGAAACTAGACAACATTGAAGAAAGAATGGGAAACTAGACAAAATTGAAGAAAGAATGAGAAACTAGACAGAATTGAAGAAAGAATGGGAAACTAGACAGAATTGAAGAAAGAATGGGAAACTAGACAGCATTGAAGAAAGAATGGGAAACTCGATCGACAACTGGCAGAATCAGAGATACAAAGAATATGAAGGCATGCATGATTCAAAAACAACACATGGGGAGAAAGAATGGGAGAGTAGCAATAAGGAGCTTGAAACGTAATATGATCGATGGTGCAGACATGATGCAGAAACAAGATTGGGAATTACTGCAAGTGGGGAAATGAGTTTTTCTTCCCACTAGTATCTTGGGTTACGTTGCAGTGTTCATAAACGGGGCATCGCCCTCGCCTTATTTCCGTGAAAACTTTTTTCTCGGGACTCGGAACTTGCATTTCTCGGCTATATCTTGGCCATCAGCCGCTCCCGAAAGTGCCATTGCGCGTTGATGGAAAGACATCTCCTCGAAACGCTCCATTTTGTGCAATTAAAACGCTTGGTTTCGGCGTTGAAACATGCATGAACAAGCAGCGGCATTCTGGCGAATGTCGCCATTTAAAAGGAATAGTCTTTCTCATCAACAAGAAGATTTTTTACTCCTTTCTTCGCTTCCGAGCTTTACATTTCTCTTAATAACGTGCAAAGTGGCAGCAGGAATGGAATCTCCATTTAGGCTAAGTACCATTCCCCAGAGTAGCTTGCAATCATTTGTATTGATTATCAGAGGCAAGAGTACAGATTTGGGAGAGGCTTAGGTACAGAGTCCCACGGGGGCATCACGGGCCCTCTCCCTGTGCTTTCACGCAATCTCCTCGAGAAATTAGCCGTGGGAACCATTTTTCCTAATCTGCGGCTTCCGAGCGGAATCTCAAAAGGGGAAAACCGATAATTTTCAAGCAGGATGTTCCAATTTACCTTGAAATCCAAAGCCCTTGGGACCACGCGCAAAACGACATCTTAAAACCTTAAAATGACATAAAAAAACAACACCGTGACGCAATTCTATCTTTTCTCCAAAATGCAGATGCACATCAACGTTGCCAAGGTACAGAGAAAAAAAATTGCTAGATGAGATTAAAATGTACTAAATCCAATGAAAATCTGTTCAATTAAGCCTGAAAGATGCTAGAGAAAGAGGTTGAAAACAGATGTTGGGAATCAAGATAATGTAAAATTGTATTTTTCTCCAAAATGCCTCAGTTGCCTGTAGCATGTATCAGTATAAGTTAATGCTTTTCATGTATATTTGAAACTATGCTGAATGTCTTGAGGCCATCTTGGAAAATGATCTTTAAGTCTTGAAAACAAAGTCATACTTCATGTTAATGCAGATGTTGTTTGTATACGAATTGATTTAATGAAATAGTGATGACAAAATGTTAAATGTGTTTTTGGTGTTGTTTGCCCAAATATGCTTTAGAACTACAGATTATGTAAACATCTCTGATGTTCAAAACGATTGAAATCAGTATGCAAAGCAGCTTCAAAAATTTGGAATATACAAGTACACTTTTGGTAACTATGCTAGTTTTGAGGTATTTCTAGTTAACCAGAGGTAAGTTTGAGTTTCTGAACGTACAGTACATCTCCCCAGTTGATGTTTAGTTCATCCAATACTACATTTCTGTGGAGTGTTTCAGCACAGATCAACATTCGAACAATCGATTGTGGCATCCTGCATCAACAATGCAGTTTGAACGAGGCAACAAGTTGTCTTTTCAATAATAGAGTGATGCCACCAGCTCCCATTGTTTGGAAATCGAGCTTTTACCACTGACTTTATTTAATTTCATCAGATTTTCATCTGGATCTCCTGTTTGTAGCATATTTCTCTACTGCTGTCTCTCCTTGATATCTCTCATCGTTCGTACTTTCAGTCAATATGCTTATGTAAATAGTAGCAGGTCTTTCGCTTGATCTTTGCATTGGAACTTTGAAATGTACTCACGTTTAGATGCTATATGTAAATATCTCTGGTTTAAGGTTGTTCTTCTCATATGTGGTTTCGTGTAATAAGCACAGAGGAATTCCTTATGGCCTTTCATGGCATATCTTCCATTTGATGTTTTTTTATACATGCTTTTAGTTTACATTTGCATACAAAATTATTCTATCTTGATGAATCGTAATTTTAGTATATCCTCCACATCATGATACAGTAAATGCCCCCCACATATGCATAACTGAGCTTCCTGTACACGTATACAACATGATTTGACATATAATGACAATATTACATGAAACTTATTCACAAGGTTGACATGTTATTGTAATGTAAATTGGAATGTTATATGTGCTAGATGTTTTATACAGATATAAGGTTAATTCATATTGCCCATTATGCATCCAAATTATGAGTGTCAACATCACATGGATTAATTGATAACACAGCACTAACAAGTTTCTGCCATGTCTACAACAGCATGTTAATAAATTTTCAACAACGAGTTAATGTACATTGTGTGGTAATATCATATAGCAATGACAAAAAGATAGTAAATCTAATTTATTAAACTAATATAGCCACAAAATCTCTTCTTCAAAGGAGAAAAAATTGACCAAAGAATCTGTCACGTGCATCAGGCAAGGTTGCAAAATGCAAAGATCATATACAGTGAGAGGATAAACCATGAAAATGATCAACTTCATCATAACTCAGGGCATGGTCCATCCCCACACGGTTTTTCCCCTTCGCACCACAGCGTTATTACTCGTCTCTTCTGCCTAATTGCCAAGAAGTTCGGATGCCAGAGAGATGTTCAGTAATGAGGGAATAAATCACGATTATTTTCATTAAGCACTGCATTAACTAGTAGAGAAAGCAGGCATAAATCAAGGACCACCCCCTCCTGTTTTGGTAATGGCAGAAGGGTGTTGTGAGATATGAAATATGGGGGATGGCACTATAAGGGGGATGTCAGGACGTACAGTACTATATAATAATGTGCACTCGGACAGGAATTTTCAGGAAATTTGGAAAACCGATTGGAGTCATGCAATTTCAACTAAATTTCTTCACCAAAAACAAATTCCACTAACCCTGGTGAAAAAAACAATAGAAACCAATAGAGATTTCATATTGGTTTCTATTGTTATTTCGACACTTTATTGATTTTAATTGTTTTCTATGGTTCATGTATTGACTTCTATTGGCTTCTATTTACTTCTATGGTTTAGCTGTACAGACTGAACAATAGAAAACCATAGAAAACAATTGAGACCAATGAAACTAATAGAAATTTTCTATTGATACCAATAGAAAACTATGTTCCAAATAACAAT
Organism: Julus scandinavius; assembly: GCA_034696685.1. NCBI lineage: Eukaryota > Metazoa > Arthropoda > Diplopoda > Julida > Julidae > Julus > Julus scandinavius. The sequence continues at coordinate 12,819 of JAQGAE010002868.1, read as the reverse complement.
AGAAATCAATAGAAATCTCTATTGTTTTTTTCACCAGGGAAAGTTTTACAACTAAAAAAAATTTACCTAAATTTGGTTCAACTAATGATTTACATCTACATTTTTATAAATTTATATTTACAACTAAAAAATATTAACTAACCTAACCTAACTCAGAAGAATAAAAAACACCTGATTGATGTTTAGTTTAATAAACCTAGTTGAAAATCTGTTTAGTTGAACATTTCATAGTTGTAAATCCTTTAGTTCAGTATAAATTTAGTTGAAACTGCCAAATTTGGGAAAACCGATTACTTATTACGTGTGAGTTACTCACTGCAAACAATTTGCACAATTGTAGATCAAATCTTTATTTCGTTAACACGAAAAACACTAATATAAATGTTCACATTTTCAGTAATTGGACTTAAAATTCACTTTCAGAAACAGAACTCAAAAGGAAATGATAGACATTCTTGGGGAAGTATGTATTGAAAAGGAGCTCGTACAAAACTTCAAAAACATTGAAATAAACAAAAAACTAAATACTTTTTCGACCTATGGACTTTCAAAACATAGGAAGTGATAGGAAGAAGTCAAGAAACCCAAATAAACTAATCTTTATGCAAGATTTTTTTCAGAGACGGATTTTCATGACATTCTTGAATACAAAACTTGAAAGATTGAACCTTCCAAGAAAACCATCAAAAATGAGACTGGAAACAACTGAACTGAATCTTGATGAATATCATGAACCTTAAAACGTCAATCAACACGAACCTTAATACGAATACGAATTAAGCAGAACATGAGAACAGCCAACCTTTTACTAAATGGACAACTAGAGAGTTGATCAAATTTATTTCTAGCTAGAGGATAGCTGGAGTACACCGAACCTATTAGCATATGGACAGTGGAAAATCCAGAAAATGCTCGTTTGATGGAATCTAATTAAATTTTACAAAACTCAGAGATTTACGATGTTCCCAAGAGTCTGTGTTGAGACGCTTTATGGCGCCCCGATCGGAGTACGATCGCCACAATCGTAGCCGACCAATCCGCAAACGCCGGCCAGTTTTATGGTCGTTTGCGGCCTCCGTAGTTCGACCCAACATGTTTTCAGGTCCAAATTTTCCAAAAGAGTAATTAAAATTAGAACTGCATTGCATTCTCCATTGACCAATCAGAACATTTTTGACCAAATATTCCCACTATGTGATCACATTGTATACACATAATTGTATTAATGCTAGTTACAATAAATTAAAAATACTTCTACATAGATATTGGTAAATATATGTTTCGATATTTACATGTTTTGTATGTCCAATTTATGACATGTTCGTATATGTCCTTTCCATTTATACCATATACATATGTGACCTACAATTTTTCTACAAGTATAATTACACCCCACATGGAAAAGAAATGCATTTCAAAAATGCATATAGATTGAGACACTGAAATGCATTTCAAAAATGCATATAGATTGAGACACTGAAATGCATTTCAAAATGTATTTCCAAACGCATTTTTAAATACATTTTTAGAAATGCATTTTCGGTGTCTCAATCTACACTGAAAACTCAAACTGTGCAAAAAAGCACACCCAATGTGTAACAAAGTTGTGCACACCATAAATGTGTAAAATTACCTATTTTTATATGCAATACAACACATTTGAGTGTCAAAATGCACAGTAGTGTGTTTTGACAACATATTACTTTGCATTTTGACACATAAAAATAGGTAATTTTACACATTTTGTGTGCGCAACTTTTTTACACATTTTGGTGTGCTTTTTTGCACATTTTGAGTTTTCAGTGTATATGTATTTTTAATGCATTGCAAATGCATTGCAAATCATTGTAAATGCATTTCTGTTCCATGTGGGACATTAATGTTGATTTTACTAAAACTCAACTGATATCTGTAGTTGTGACAAGACAAAATAGACAAAACTCGAGTGAACACCAAATTGCATTACAGAGAAAAATGGCAGACAGTTTTCTTGAAAGTTTTAGTAATATTCTTGGAAAATTCTAACTCTGCCCTCCTAAAGTCATTTTACAAACAACCCTCTCCAGATACTTGGCGCATCACTGGAACATGCAGTGATGCTTGATTGCTACAGCCAATGAGGAGCCCAGATTTGACGAGGGCCGTTCATAAACAGTAGGGATCGTCCTGTCCTCCGTGGCAAAGCACCTTGACGGGGAACAGGGCGCAGGACGATAAATCCACATGACAGGTAAGTGTGTCCCATGCAGCCTCCCTGCCCCGTCTTCCCCCCGCCAGGGCCGTTCCTTAATTAATGTCTTTTGATTTATGAAACGCCATCACGGAGGGGGGTCGTAATTAAACCGCACCACGGGCAGATTTAACGCCAGGCAAAGACTCAGCCGGAATACAGATGGATGAGCCATGGCACCGCTGAGAAAAATGAAATAATTAAATAAGCGCGCCGTGTGACGAGGAGCGCCGTTGTCAAAAATAATTAAATCTTGGTTTCTCCGAGCCAATGGCGACAGTTATTACATTAGGAATGTTTTTGATTTTTTTACTGTGGTGATATTACCGACACCTTAACGGTTTGCTATGGCGCTCCATGACAATGTGCAGTGCCGCCATTGGAACAACACTGTTATCACTGTTGTCACTACAAAATGCTTACAATTGAAGATTACTAACAACATATCAGTAATTTGCACTTGAGGGGTTGGTTGTACATTTGGAGATATAATATCGGGAGAATGGGAGAAATAAAAACCAGCTGCTGTAGCAGTCAGAAGAATGTAACATACATGGGAGTTTTTGAAAAAGTCATGTCAGAAATTAGGTAAAGATTGGGATATATTTAAATGAATGGGGTACTTGGGAGATATGTAATAACCAGAATGGGATGTTAGTATAGAAATTGTATATGACTGTTGAGGTGTTAAGACTGCAGGAGTGGAAGAAACAGAATATGTGATTGATAACAGTTTGTTTAAAGCATCAAGTAATCTTACAACAGAATGAAACATGCAGCATGAGTGGGTAAAATGATTAACTAAGATTGGGAGACATTGGAAGATAATAGCAGTTTGTAAATGAAACATGATAAACAGTAGACGGAGTTTATAGGCTTCAAGTAAGGAAAATAGTGCAAATTGAAGGAGTGGGATATAGGGGACGATGGCATAATGAGGAGTGGGAGATACGAAAATACGGCATATTAGAAGATGGGTTAAGGCCAGGTAATGGAAAGATGTGTGGCAACTGTATGTGGAGTGTTTTAATGTGGGTAAAATGATTAACTAAGATTGGGAGACATTGGAAGATAATAGCAGTTTGTAAATGAAACATGAAAAACAGTAGACGGAGTTTATAGGCTTCAAGTAAGGAAAATAGTGCGAATGGAGGAGTGGGAGATAAGAGACTATGGCATAAGGAGGAGTGGGAGATACGAGAATACGGCATATTAGAAGATGGGTTAAGGCCAGGTAATGGAAATATGTGTGGCAACTGTATGTGGCGTGCTTTGATGTGGGGAAAACCAGGTGATAAGACAGTATTTTGGTGAAAGAATGGGAGAAAACGTAACCATGGAAGATGGGTATTGTTCTCCACGCAGTTAATAGGTTAAATAGGATCTCGTGCCTCCCAAGCACTCTGGATTGACGCTGTTGCTCTCGCTTCCAGAGCCGGAAGGGAATTCCCCTTTAAGGAAAGGGAGAAAGGGCCGTTTTTCATCCCATTATTCAATCGAGCACGTCGATAAAGAAGTGTATCACTCAGGCGACATTGTGCGCGCGTGCACTATAGGAAAAACCCATTGTGGATTGTAATCCGCCGCCACATTTACAGAAGCGACCCCACAAGTACTCGTCATGAATTTTCCATCGGTTTTCCATCGATCCGCCACACTGACCCTCACCCGTCAAGACGAAACCCAGGGAAGAACGGATGAGGTCATGGGTACAGTGACGAACAATCTCGCAATCTCGGATAGAAATCAGGTAGGTCCTTTTCAAGACGTCATTGCTGAGATTTTGTCCTTCCTCCGCATGGTGGCGCCGCAGAGTCTTCCAAGTCCCATTACGTCTTAATGACGAAAATCCCACAAAAAAAAGCCGTTGCCCTGAGAGCCTGAAGGCCTGGAAACCGCCCTCCGAAGGATCCCCCTCTGAAGGGTCCCAAGGTACGCGGTAGCGATGTCATGTCACAACGTGAAGTAATGCGCGGGTAATGCAATCTACGTGTATGTAAATACCGCAGTCTCCGGAGGCCCGCCAGCGGCTAAGTGCTGCCTATTGTGAGCGTGCCGGAACGGGGCCGGTGGGCCGCGGTTTTGCCCTTAATGGCAGCCATTATTTTTGCGGGACAGCCTGTGCAAAGTGGCTCCGATATGAAATTTCAAATGCATCTCACCACCTAATTGGACGTTATGGCGGAGGAAAATATTGCAAGTCGTGTCAAGTTGGTCGGCGAAACCGCGGTAATGGACGGGGAGGCCCCTGGCGGCCGGCGAATCACTCCGCGTAAGGGCAGGTGACGTGACGAATAATTCATGCAACCACCAACAACACGTGCCAGGGCTTGCATGATCGGAGGAATCACACAAGTAAAAAATAAAAGACAAAAAAAAAAAAAAAAAAAACAGCTCCAGAGTCGGGGATCAGATCCGTCAGGAAGATCCGTTTAAGAGAATCCTAAAGACTGCAATTGGATAAAAATCCAAAGATGTCCCTGTTATTGGTCTAATACCATACACCTGAAAATTTCTTGTTGCCCTTGTTGCATATGATATTTTTGATTTATTTCAAGTTTTAACAATATTTAAGAAAATGTACCATGAAATTACTGAAATACGCATTTGTAAATGCGTAAATGCATTTGTGAGGTGTGTTTGATGATATGAAGTTATATATCGTGATGGTTTCATTGAAATATTGCTAATTATGTACTTTTTGAAAAAAATAAATATATAATTCACGAAATTACGAAACAAGATTACTAGTTTTCGTTATTTCTTGCCTATATTTTATAAAATTAGAAAGTCCAATGTAAAAATGATGTTATTTGAATTATTATTATTTTTAAATACTAATTAAACGTTTTCTAAATCACACAAAGGATAAATTGGCAAATTTAATAACTTTAGTATATATTTATTTATTTGTAGAGATCAACACATTTTAATTTCATTCTGAAAAAATGCACTTAAGTCTAGTTCTATACTCTCTGTGTTACATAGGAAATCCACCATTTTTTATGTGTATTAGAAATCAGTAGTCTTAAGTATTCAATTCCCACAATAATACTGTATATTTTATGTAAAAAAATTACACAACCTTTGAAGCAATTAGACACATTTTCGCAGTGAAAACAAACTCAGAAATTCTTGATGTAAAGTAAAGAAGTAAAAAAAACCCGGTTAAGTTTTGTAAAAATACAACCATTTTACAAATATCCAGGGAACGAATTACATCGACAGTTAGTCATGTGATAGCAATTTTAAAGACAAAAAATGTACACTGAGGTAGACATGTACATGTAAGTCGGCATCTACAATTGCAGCCTCCAAGATTGATTTTTTTATCAAATATTTCCCAAAACGCTACAATAAGATAAACAAACGACAAATGTTCGAAGTAAATTATTCAGCAACCTCTGAGAGTTTTTCAATAAAAATAGCATTTTGCTTTAAAAAATGTGATATTTTTACGTCTGCAAATGCGAAGATATGCATAATTAAACCAGATTCAGGTAACGAAATTAAGCTCGCAAATGAACTAATGGATTCAAAACCGAAAACGCCATCTTAGCCTTAATTGAGACCAAAACCATCCAGTTGCAAATCGCTCCAATGAATGTATGAGTATTATCAGGGAATAATTCGATTTGGTAGAAAAATTGCAAACCCTGGGGAAGTGGAAGCTTTTACAAGTTAATTTCTCCTTGCAATTCCCCTGTGCCAACTTTTGCTTCTTTACAACTGAAAAGCAGAATTCATCTCAAAAATGCCAAAAGCTTTTAGGAAATAATCCATATTTTAAAGAGCCAGAAGCAGCACACACTCCTTCAATTGTTCAAATATTGATGCAAACTAAAGTTTAAAAAAACTACTGATTATGTTTAGGATATAATGCAATGCAAGCATCACTAAACACCACCATATGGTTCGAAAACTCTACTTTTTCACCCAATACATTTTTAACCAATAGTTAATGTGTTGGTTATAAGCTAATGTCAGTTTCTAGGATTTATATACCTTTAAGTATGTTAATTAAACTTTAAAATATTATTGTTATTTCTAGCAAAAAATGTAGTTTTAGTTAACATTCCTTTGTCACATTTTTGGAAAAATCCCCTTTGCCTTCGTGATTAACATTTCAGGACTATAGAGTTAAAGATTTACAACTTAGTAAATCAATAAATTTTTAAATATTTAATATAAAAATTTATATAAAAAATTTGTATAGTTTTTTTTATAAAAGCTTTAATGAATTTTTTGGCTAATATAAAGTTTTCACAGAATGTTTTTATAACGAGGATTGGAATTTGTCATTAATTTTATGATCTAGAACTTGCTTTTAAAAAGTAAAACATTCACAAAAATACTGCTTTATTAAAGGTAAAATGGACCATTCCAGCACATCATGTAAGCAAACTTTTAAATATTATTGTTATCAAAAAATATGTTTGTAGTTAACATTCTTCTGCCACATTTTTGGAAAAATCCCCTTTGTCTTCGTGTTTGACTTCAGTGTTTGACGTGTCTTTGACTTCAGGACTAGAGTTAAAGATTTACAATTCAGTAAATCAATAAGTTTTTAAATATTTAATATAAAAATTTATATAAAAAAATTTTTAAAGATTTTTTTATAAAATTTTTATGAATTTTTCGAATGAAAAAAATGTTAATAGAAAGTTTTTTCAGAAAGTTTTTTAAAACAAGGTTTGGAATGTGTCAATAATTTTACGAACTAGAACTTGCACCTAGATCAATATGGTGGAATTTCGTTTAACACCTACACGAATCCAACTTTACATGTTCCATGGCGGCCCAGGTGCTGACACCGTCGTTTAATTAGCCCCGAATGTAGTTTAGGCACGAAACCCAAGTTTTTACTGCAGTTTCGGCCCCCGGGTGAGGCTATTAGGTCGGGGACTCCGTTTCTGCGTGGTCTCAGCTTTTATGGTCCATCCCCACTTTGGTGTTTTTTTTTCTCTCCCTACACAACCCATTCGGTCAGTTGCAAATGTCTTAATCGTAAACACGAGCAATTCCCGTAACTGTATTTAAAGTAGAAATTTGGTGTGCCTTTATGGATCCTCGTGCGTATAAATTTGCTCGAATGGCTGAGTTGGAAAAACAGCAAGAGTCGGCGGCCATAATGGGTGTCCGCGGGTTTGCGTCTGGTCAGCCGGGGTCAGCTTCCATTTAGCACCAATGGAATTAATGTCCACCGGGGAGCCATCGTGAGGCGGCTTTATGGACTGGCAGAAAATTCCGCCACTTGCTTCATGGGCCCATAACCCGCGTCGGATTGACCATAAACCCGGGGCTGGGAAGGCCGTCAGCAACCGGTTGGCCGTAAAACCCCCGCTTTGGCCATTGTCCACCTCCTCAAGCGCGGTCCAATAAGGAGGACGACGGTCAGGCATGTCTTAACAAAGACATTTCAGAAGATGGAGGAAGTATATCCATAACAACTCACTTTTTTCAAGAATGTTAAATTGAACTTTTTGTAAAGTTGACACACAATTAATTTTGCATCAACACATGCATGAATTTAAGAATTTTAGAAAATTTTAGAGCAAATCACCAGGACTATCTTTGCTTGTATCGCAGGATCTTAACGTTTTTAAGATAAGATAAAGTACTTTGGAAAGTAAATTTAAGAGAAAGTGGCATCCTAGAAACTTCTGAATTGGGCTATGACAATTTCAAACTTGGAAACTTATTCTTGAGACATCTGGAATGAAGAATGGCTGCCATCTTCATTGAACATGGGTAACATTTAGAAATTTTCGGCATCACAGGATACTATCTTTGCTTGTATTGGAGGATCTTAACGTTTTTAATATAAGATAAAGTACTTTGGAAAGTAAATTATCGAGAAAATGACATCTTGGAAACTTCTGTATTGGGCTATAGATGACAATTTCAAACTTGGAAACTTATTCTTGAGACATCTGGAATGACGAATGGCAGCCATCTTCATTAAACATGGGTCATATATAGAAATTTTTGGCATCACAGGATAACTAACATACATCTTTAATTGCAATTTGGCCCTAAGAAAGTTTCTGGCATGGAGGGATGCTCTCTGACTTCAAAGAAATGTTCTTGATGTGACCAACTTTGATAAGTGGCATCTTTGAAAATTGTTTAAAAATGCATTACTGAAAACTTCCCCAAGCAAACATTCCATTGATTATGTTACTATATAGGATGCCATCTTGAGGAGGTCTGACAACATTAATGGTACGACACCAACACCATGTGGAACTCCAGGTGTGGGGGGTCTTGGACCACATTTTGGAACATGATTTTGAAACTTCGCCAGTGCCATCCATACTTTTCGCATCGTCTTGTCATTGCTTTCGGTAGCGAGGGAAGATCTGACAGCGCCTGTTTTTGCTGTTCTATGTCCACTCTTGAGCTGCGTGCAAACCGGCCCCTTCAGGGGTCTCCCAAGCGACATCTTGCAGCGGTTTACTGCGGAAGCATAACTCCTTGACTCCATCACTTTGGCCGGGTCGATGGCAATTTAGCGCTACGAGATCGCTTTTTCCACGACTCCATCCCAGCCAATCAAGCCGAAGTTGTTCGTCGTATGGACTCCGATGATTGCTCGAGGGACCATTTAGGCCCTCGCGCCCATCAAGCGGATATACGACTCATAAAACCTGTCCGTGCCCATGTGACCAGCCACGCCACTTAAGCCGCCGCTGCAGCGCACGCTTTATTCGCTAAACTAGGAGGTGATGAGGTCCATTGTCGTTAGGCTTTACGAGCCTGCTGGAGCTAATTCGGTGCCAGTAAGACACCTCGTACAATTAGGCCTTGTTTTTATTTCTCATTTCAGCAGGGCTGCAAATGGGCTCTCGGAAGCCCCGTGGGCGCGAGCCTAGGGCCAATAGCAACTCAGATCGCTTTTCGGCAACATTTAACGCCCCCTGTTGGGTGGGGGATTTGGAATTTTACGCAGTGCCGCCAGGGCGCAGGTGATGTGACCAGGTAATGGGCCATGAAGGGGCCCTGGTCGTGCATAAAACCCTCATCAAGCTATGGCTGAAATTTGGCAAGTTGCTATTTTTTGTTTGTTGCTAGTGATAGAATTAGCCACTGGTCAGTGTATACATGGTTAAGGCGGAGGAACATTGAAATTTGGTCAGCTGCTTAAAATGGGTTAATGGACATTGTTTTCGAAGGGAAATGTGGCGAATAAAAAGCAAACGAAATTGATGGCATGACTTCCTAACTATACCTTGCTGAAGAGATCTCATAATTAACTATTCATGTTTTTTGAAGTATTGAAACAATCACAATTTTTTATTACTTCATAGCAAGAAGGAAAAAAAATGTAATATACTTTATAAAAGTTGCATAATTTCGACAACAACTTACAAAGAAATTCAAATGAAACGTTGACCATTGAGGCAGACTGAAAGTGGAAGTTATGTCGGCTGGGGTTCCAAAAGCCCCCAGGGGCGCCACCACCAACTACCCCTGGGGTTTCGGGGCTGCGGCAAAAATGACAACAAAACCGCCGTCCTGTCAGGCCTTTCATACAAATTTACGCCATTGTTTTTTATAAAAAAAAAATTATAAAAAAAAGATAAGAGAACAAGCGGCCATCTCTGCTGTGGGATTTGCATTAATTTATTTGCATGTGTTCCAATTACAATACAAAGTAGAGGGCGCCCCCCTGGAAGCCCGAGTGGGCAGACGGAGAAGGGTGTCAACTGGGCCCTGCCTAATTTTCGAGATAAATCAAAAGGAACGCTGTGGATTGTTCCAAGCAAGAACGGGTGCATTTCAATGACCTTAGGGCCCGGGGTCAAGAAACCATTTGGTGAAATAACGTTCCCAAATTTGGTCAGGGATAAATAAAATTCTAAAATTAAACACATGATATCCCTACGGACATGTCTTCATAACATCCTCATGTTCAATATATTCCAGTTTAGAACGTTGTTGAACATGTAGGAACAAATTACACAATGGATCATGCAAGGACTGGTGAAACTATAATGAGGGTATAACCGCCAAGGCCGAACTCTCCAAGGATGTCACTATATAGAAAAAGTTGTACCGGAACGAATGTGTGCCTAGCACAAGATCATGAGTCGGCACCCGGGGTCCCAGTTGGAGTTCCTTAATTTTTTGGATATTTGAATCCGCAAAATGGTTTCTTTTTGCCGCCGCGCCCTCATGCGTGGCACCACCGCAACAATGTGGAGCAGTGAAGCGAGGGGACGCGGCACAGGTGTCTGGTGACACCGACCGTGGACCGACAGAATGGGACCCCCGGGGACCCCAGCGTCCCACAAAGGCGCAAACTTAACCTGTATAGCAGTTGGGCGTCCGTGGGTGTTTGCGTCACAAAAGTATACAGTGTGGGAAGCGGTTAGGGAGGACACCCACACCGATGGACACCCCACGGACCGCTTGGGAGGAGGGCAGCCAGGTGCGCACTTGACTGCACCATAAAAGAGCCAATTTTGGTTGCGAGCAACCATTGTGTAACCATGGGTCTGCACCGGAAGAATGGTTTTATAAAAGATGCTGGAGTAATCTTAAATTTGATTGCAATTAACCCCTCCCCAGGGTTGGTGGACAAAATAAAGTGAACACATGTTGTCGAGCTTTACAGTATGCATAACAAGAAACTTCAGTGTTGCCAATAAAGACATTCTATAGTCAAAAATTCTTAATGGTAGCAGATTTTGTGAGCCCATGTATTAAAAACGAATATGAAAAATTAAGCTTGCATTTTTTACCAATAGATGGCGCTACGTTTAAAGGGGTGATTTTCATGGCTAGCTAACTATACCAGTTAAAACTCTGAAATTTGCTTGAAAATTCAGAGCAATGATAGGCATTATGTACTGTCACATATAGTGGTATTTTATGGTTTGGCCAAGAATCCATATACCTAATCGTTACAATATAAACATTAAAATATAAATATCAAAACCCATTTTAGTGTTCATGCACCAATGGCTCAGAGTGCGAAAAAAAAACGATTTTAAGGACACATTATTGCGCATCAAAACTATTAGAACCTTTATTTCGTGTTAATATCCTCATTTAAATCGATTATTTTCGTTTCCCTTGTCTAAATTGGTAAAATTTAGTCTATAAAAAGGGATCAAAATTGTTGTAATTATAGCACTATATTGGCCTCTTGCTGAATTTTTATCTTGTATCAAGCTGCATGCGTGCTTATTTGAATATGAGGCCTGATTATCCATATTTTTTATTCATCAAATTTATATATTTATTGCCCACAAAAAACTGATATGGGAATTTTAACGCCGCAGTTATAAGCACGCAAATAAGAATGACTTATTTAAACAGCTATGAAAAAAGTATTTAAAATGAGTTAATTTGTCACACGTTGAAATTAAAGCCATTCTCAAATGTATTTATGAAAGTTTATTTCTAAATCAAACTAACAATTCATTTACGAAAAAAACGTTTGTACAACGTTTATAAAATAACAGATAATGGCACCACAAATGGCGGCCAAAGGTATCTAAATCGGTAACGACTCGCTTAAATACAAGAACGACCTCTAAGACAACAAAGTTGTCAACAAAAAAACACTTGACCAACAAAAAACAAAATGGTCGAAAAACATTATTATGAGCTCGGCGGGTCGCAGTTGCTCCCACGGGCGCAACCCGGGCCCCCGTGACAAATTCCTCGAGGAACGGATATGAAAAATTTGACGAAAAAAAATCTCATAAATAAAGATATGTTATGTGTGGCAAATTAAGTTTTATGAGCAGTTGTTCCACCAACTGTGCAGCTACCGACTTGTTCTGTCTTACTTGTTTTTGGCAAACTTTATGGCAACGCCACCTCCCAGCGCCCCCCTGCGTCGCCCAGCTTCCCCACAGTGACGACACAATGGAAATAACCAAACAAAGGCTGCCACAACTAAGGGCATTTAGCATGGCGAGGGGGTAAACAATCGCCCCATCCGGGGCTCCACTGTATGCAAATCTGTGGCCATTTTAATGGGAACGGGGGCGCCATCTTGGAGATGCGCAAGAAATTCTTGCTCCCCTGGTGGGATTCATACTCGGGGTTGACAAACTGCTGCTTTTTGGAAAAGCTTTCGACAAATTACACCAAAAATATTCAATTTCCTAACCATTGAAAACGTTTTTAGCTGTTTAACACCTTTTCAGACGCCATTTTTAACTGGTAAACACTACCGAAAGTAGTTTCTGACTTTGCTATTATTTCTGCAAAATGCTACCGATAATGACAAAAACAAAATCTTTAGAAATTCGAACAGTAACCTTCTGTTTAGCAAAATAAATCTGTAAAAACAACACCGAATACATGGTATTGGAAAAACAGTTAAATCACAGCAAAGGGGAAAACGATGAGATTGGGGTAAGCTGGGTGAGGGGCCATAATACATTTCCACCTAGATCCTGGCGCTATTAAACGGTACCCAAAATCATAAAAATGTGCAGTTTAATTCCGATGGGATCCAATAACGCCTTCGACCAATTTGCCAAACCAAATGACCCTAGTGTCACCTGCCCTCTTCCCATGCCCTAGCATTGATATCACAGAAAGCAACGGGGAGGTAGCCATTCTTG
>JAQGAE010002867.1:0-16324 GCA_034696685.1 Julus scandinavius | reverse complement strand
TTTTACATTTATTAAAATTGGAATTAAATTGGAGGCACCACAGTCACTACAGTTGTGCAAGTGAAGATAATTTATCAAAACATATTAATCGATTGTGGATTTTCAAAGACTAAATATTTTGAAAACCCATTTTCGCAATAGTTTACATTTCGTAAAAACATGTTAAGTGTATTATCACGAATTTTCATTTACGATCTTGTGGTTCACTCCTCATTTCCTGTGACCGAATTAAATCAATACGAAGAATTAGATGACACAAATATTTTTAACATGTTGTCATAATATTTCCTGCTGATTATGCCTCATTTCAAAACAGCCGAAATAATTTATCTGTCATTTAATAGGGGCATACTTTAATACTAAACAAAATGCTTAGGTGATGCAACGGATTTGATAATATGAGCCACAAACAACAAAAGATAAAAACAACAATCGACATGAATTATATAGTTTCAACACAAGTGCAAATGAAGAAAATTATAAAATTAGGTTATGGAAAAGAACAATAAAGGTTTATATTACTCAAATTTCATAAAGAGATTTAAGAAAAAGCCTCTCGATACCGCGCTTAACAGTATAAGGAAATGTGTTTAAGGTGGAAATTATCAGTTTTAAAAATGTGACGTCACAGTCACGTGATTGCGAATTTTTTTTTGAAAAACCTTCCAAACAATAATTTTAAGATCCTAAGATACAATTTTGGGGTGACAAGTGAAAACCCTCAAAAGCACAAGTTAGCCATTGTCCATGAGGAGGCATAACTTCACAAAATATCAAATTAAAGCTCACTATAAAATCAAATAAACACGTTCATTTTGATATAGTATAAAAATAATCCTAGTTCAAACATGTGAAGATGTGAACAATTTCAGTTGGAAATCCTTGAACCTTACTATTAATCTTGGCACAGGTGTTTAAGAGTGTGTCAATATTGTTTTATGAAATCGGTCCAACTGTCAAGAAACATATTTTTATAGAGAATGTTTATTCTTAAATCAATTAATAAAGTGTAAAAGTCGGTTCGTAACGGCTGCACACATAGTCTATATCTTTACAAGATGTCAATTACCCATTTACATGTGACGTCAATCCTATTTTTTAGTGACTTTCGTTTAACATTTACGTTCATGACATGGTGATGTACACAAATGTTTATCATTAATTAAATAACTGAAGAAATCCAGTTGAAAACTACTTTCGGTATCCAGTTTGATAAAGAGAGAGAGAGAGAGACAAGAGTCCAGTAGTGGTGGTAACAAAGACAGGCACAAATTATTTTTAGTCTTATAAAATACTGACCATGAATAAAAGAAGGGGATTTGGTCCAAGATGGGTTCTTAAGATGCGAATGCAGTCTTTCATCACTCGAAGAAAGACCGAAAATGTATTCAAAATGGTTCTTCCAACTCTAGCTAATACAAAAGGTCCTGCGTTTGCAATGGATTTTGGCAGCTTATTATTTCCGAGAACTTGCCCCATTCAATTTGGGACGTAAAAATACTAAACTATAGGTCTGAAGGGGAGAAAATGAGGGAGCCAAAAGCTCTACCCCCTTCACAAAACGAATAAAAGAAAATGAAAGAATGGAAATAAAAAGCAAAACTTTAATGAAATGCTGATTTCATGGGACCCACTCTCTCTCTCAAACTAAACTCTTAATGGGAGGAATTTCTTATTGAAAACTATTCATGTGACTTACGGGATTCAGGGGAGTGTGTCCAAGGGCCGAGACAGGTGCGATCGTTATTACACGTTGTGATTATCAAAAACCCACTATTTTTCACCATTTCCTCGAACTAAACTTGAAAATCTACCTTCTTTGAAAATTCACAGAATAAAGAAAACTTGAATAAGTTGAGAATAACTTGCCATGAAGTATAAATCACGTGATTGGTTTCATACAAAAATTCCTCCCGAAAATAAACCAATTATAATGCCAAAAGACTGTACCTTAACCATTTCAAATTGATAATAAATTCGAGGTGATTATTCAAGGTTCACTACAAGGTCATTTATTGGAATTTAATTTGCCTTGACATTTGCCATGGTTTTTTCAAATTTCCAATAAAATGACCAATAAAATATAGGAAGCCTGGTTCGCAGCTATACAAGGTTGTTATTCATGGTCACGTGATTGTAGTATACTGTGATATGTCTATAACATTCCATTCAAACTGTGGCTGTGGCTACAAGCCACCTACTTAGAAGTTACTTAAGATTTTGTTCAACCCGACAGCATTAAGAGAGGAATAAATGACTAACCATAACAACTACCAAAATTGTATTTAAAAAAAAAACTGTATTGCTCAGAATACCAGATACAATTTAAGCAAAGAAGAAACATGAACAGTTTTGCACATGAATGACAAGACCAAAATTAAGCACTTCTGTGTCAAAGACCACCACCTCCTCCTCCTCCTCCTCTCCAGCAAAGTTCAATCATTTCTCTGCAGAAATAGACTCGAAGTGGGACCTCTTCAGGGAGCCCTCATCGTACTTCTTCGATGTGTTTTGTATGTCGGTGGAGTTGAATAGATCGGGAAGGAGACTAGAGGTGGTGGAAACCGGAAGTGATTCGAAGCTAGTGGTCATCATCTTTACTGGGCCACTCGTCGAAGAGGCCGACGAAATTGATTTCCGCTTTGGAGTATTCTTCCCAGTGTTTGGTGAACAGATGCGTCTCCATGTCCGATTTCAATCTGAGGCGGCAATAACAGAATGGACATCGCCTCTTGATGACGAGCTTTTGGACTCGAACCGGACTTTTGGATTTGCAGGATCGTTTTTTCCTGAACCATTTTTGAACGACTTTTTTATCCATGCCAACCTCCCCAGCAATTTCTTCATACATCTGGCGACTGGGTAAACTGTTCATCTCGTACTTTTGATTGAGATGGGCAAACTGCTCCGGAGTGAATTTAGGGCGTGGAGGGCCCCGAGGGTAATTCCGCAAAACATTGGAATTCGGTTGGTCATCGTCGTCGTCGTAGTCGTCTATGTTCAGCCAGAACAACGAATCTTCCACACTACGCTCGTCGTGGTCGGTCGAAGGACCAGCTCTGGGTTCATCATTGTCCAAGTCCAACTGGACATCGGAGTCTTCACAATCCCGCATCGACCCACAGATGCCACTTCCTCCTGCGACCCCAGGACCGGACTCTGGTATCTCGCCTTGGGTTGGTAAGGTAGCGGAAACCGGAAGTGATGTGGAGCTAGTGGCCATCATCTGCATGTTTTCTTGAACAGAACTGTCACCGGGGACGTCACTGGACTCTGAGTGTTTGTCGAACAGATGCAAAGTCATGGCCAATTTTAATCTGAATTTGGCAGGACAGATTGGACATTGAGAGTAGGTGACCAACTTTGTGTCTTGTGACCGGCGTTCTCTGCTGCTGTTGCGGTCCATGACAATGTTTTCCAACTGTTCCGTAAGGAATTTGGTAAACTTTTTTCTAGATCGCGGATCTCTGTCGTCATCTTCAGAAAATTGTCTTTTGGGAGAAGAGGCTTTTGCCCCTGAGGAAGCCCTTTTTTGGGCTTGGCGAGGCATAATTTTGTGGAACTTGTAGTTGGGCAACAAATTGGGATACAAGATGATCTGATACTCTCTCCACAAACGAGATCTGGGAAAGATCAGGTGAAACTTATCACAGCGAAACGTTCTCTCGAATTCTTGACCACACCAACGTCCGATACGTTTTTATATCATTAAGATAACATTCCATAAATGCCAACGTCACCAATTTGATGGTAACTATAAGTGTGATCATTACGTAACCATCAATTAGTTGGTTGTGGTTTAAGGACCCAAAGGCGACCAAGGCCAGTACCTTCGCCGCCCGAAATACCATACAAATAAAACATGAAAAATAGGTCATTCTTGTGACATTCCATTCAAAGTGAGGCTAAAAACCACCAACTTAGAAGACTACTTAAGATTTTATTCAACGAGTAATTAAATGACTAACCTTAAAAACTACCGAAATTGTATTTTTTAAAAACTGCATTACTCAGGATACAATATAAACAAAGAAGATAAGACCAAAACAAGATTCCAGAATCATCCAGTCTCGCTGGAATTCCCCTCCACGTCTATGTTGTCCGAGTCCGAATGGAACTCGGAGTGGGCGTCGTCCATGCTCAACAAGGACAACGAATCTTTCGCACTACACTCGCCGTGGTCAGTCAAAGGACCAGCTCTGGGTTCGTTATTGTCCATGCACAGCCGCACTCGTTTGATCAAGTCCAACGGGACATCGGAGTCTTCACAATCCCCCATCTTGATTTTGCCCTTTGACCTACCGATGCCGCTTCCTCCTGCGACCCCGGCATCGTCATTGGGGAGAATACTGAAGTTGATGGGACCGGACTCCGGTATCCCGCCTTGGGTTGGCAAGATATCCACTTTGGGGGAGTAATTGGAGTCGATGGCATTGGTGAAATTGGGAAAGAGACAAGACGTGGTGTAAACCGGAAGTGATGTGGAGCTAGTGGCCATCATCTGCATGTTTTCTTGAACAGAACTGCCGCCAGGGACGTTACTGGGTTCTAAGTAATTGGAGACGATGGCATTGGTGAGATTGGGAAAGAGAATAGACGTGGTGTAAACCGGAAGTGACGTGGAGCTAGTGGCCATCATCTGCATGTTTTCTTGAACAGAACTGCCGCCGGGGACGTTACTGGGTTCTGAGTGTTTTTTGGCCAGATGCAACTCCATGGCCAATTTTATTTTGAATTTGGCAGGACAGATCGGACATTGAGTGTGGGTGTCGAATTTTAAGTCTTGTGACTGACCTTTGCGTTCTCGAATGCGGTTCTTCTTAAACCATGATTGAACCTGGGGTTTCGTCAAACCAGCCTCCATGGCAATGTTTTTCATCGTGTTGGAATTGGGATAGCAGTGGATCTGGTACGCTTTCTTGAGATAGTCCTTCTGTTCCTTAAGGAATTGGCTGCCCTTTTTTCTAGATTGCGGTTGGTCATCTCCGTCGTCATCTTCAGAAAGTTTTTTTTTGGGAGTAGAGGCTTGGTGACGCATGATTTTGTCCCCAGGGTTATTATGCAACAAATTGGGATTCATGATGTGATTGATCTGATATTTTCTCAACAAATGGGATCTGGGAAAGACCAGGTTACACTTATCACAGCTAAATGTTCTCTCGAATTCTTGTCCCCACCAACGTCGGAGACATTTTTGTATCAATTCGGTGACATTCCAAAGACGACCAAGGCCAGTACCGTCAATTAGATGGCCGAGTAATATTTGCCGCCCGAAATGCCATACAAATCAAATATGAAAAATATGTCATACTTGTGACATTCCATTCAAAGTGATGCTACAGACCACTAACTTGGAAGACTACTTAAGATTTTATTCGACGAGTAATAAATGACCAACAAATTAAAAACTACCAAAATCGTATTTTAAAAAAGCTAAAAATCCAAAACTCAGAATACAATTTCAACAAAGAAGAAAGATGGACAGAGTTTCGAACATGAAAGATAAGACTAAAACATGATTCCAGAGTCAACCAGTGTCGCTGGAATTCTTCTACACGTCTATGTAGTCCGACGAATCCGAATGAAAATCGGAGTGGGCGTCGTCCATGCTCAACAAGGACATCGAATCTTTCGCACTACACTCGCCGTGGTCAGTCGAAGGACCAGCTCTGGGTTCGTCATTGTCTATGGACAGCCGCACTCGTTTGTTCAAGTCCAACGGGACATTGGAGTCCTCACAAGCCCCCATCTTGCTTTTGCCCTTTGACCTACCGATGCCGCTTCCTCCTGCGACTCCGGAAGCGTCATTGGGGCGCATACTGAGGTCGAGGGGACCGGACTCCGGTATCCCGCCTTGGGTTGGTAAGTTATGCTCGTTGAGGTACCTCTTCAGGGAGTAATCGTACTCTGTGGAGTTGGGAAGATTGGGAAGGCGACTAGAGGCGGTGGAAGCCGGAAGTGATTGGAAGCTAGTGGCCATCATCTGCCAGTTTTCTTGAACAGAACTACCGGTGGAGACGTTGCTTGGTTCCACGATGTTGTTTAGTTCTTTCGTGTATGGTACTAAGTGTATGAAGGCCAGATGCGACACCAGGTCCGATTTTTTGCTGAACTGGACACAACAGATATGACATCGCTTAAGTGAGCTTGCTCGTTTATTCTGGAACCATGAATAAACTACGCTTTTTCTTAAGCCAATATGCCTGCTAATAATTTCCAACATATTGGGAGTGGGGTATCTATCGGCCTGGTACTGAATCTGGAGATACATCGTCTGTTCCGGAGTGTACCTTGTACGCGTGCCGCTTGAACGCCGTGCTGCTGGGGCAGCCTCTTGTTGGGCTTCGTGCTCAAAGTTTCCGATGGACGTGTCTGAAGAGCCATTGGGCAACAAACTGGGATTCATGATATGAATGACCTGATGCTCTCTCAACGAATCGTAGCTGGGTAAGACCAGGTTACACAAATCACAGCGAACTGGTCCTTCTTTACTGCTCGAATTCCCGTCTCCTGTGCTGCTGTCACCACTCATGTTGTCACTAATTGCAATAAAATTTAGGAAGCCTGGTTCGCCAGCCACAACACAAGCAAATGTTTTATACTTGTAAATGTATACTAAGTAGTTAGTCATGGTCACGTGAATGTAATACTGTGAAATGTCTATAACATTCCACTGACTAAGGTCACCAATTTGATGTTACCAAAGTGTGATCATTACGTAACCTTCACTTATATGTGGACGAGTAACTTTTGGCGCCTGGAATGTCATATGAAAATTGTGACATTTCATTCAAGCTGTGGCTACAAGCCACCTACTTAGAAGTTACCTTAAGATTTTAGTCAACCTGACAGCATTTAGAAAGTAATAAATGACTAAACTTTAAAACAACCAAAATTGTATTTTTTTAAAAGCTTCATCACTCAGGAAACAATTTAAACAATGAAGAAAGACTGACAGTTTCGAACATGGATGATAAGATCAAAATAAGATTCTAGGGTCAACATTTCGATTCTGTGGACATTGTGTTTTAAGATCGGTGAAATAAAGCTGGCTCTCCACCAAGACGTACATTGTACGTACAGTGGTCAACTTAATTGATGGGACACCATCCAAAATATATATTATGTCAAATACTGTATATGACTAATTAATAACTTGTAGGACCAACATTATGTTTGGTGACTTCTGCCAACCTTCTTGGCAGTAGATCCACCCGTCATTTTATCTCTTTTAAGTAGAATCTATTATGAATAAAAGTACTTTTAAATAAGTAATTGCGTAATTTGAGTAACGAAAATGAATACTTTAAATGTAATCTTTGACATTCCTAACCAATTGGTATCCTAATTTTTACATTTCTACATGCTCCTTTTGTTATTGAATGTACTGTTCTCCTTTTCATTATTAAGATTTCCCTTTATTTTGTGTTTTCATATTCATAACGAATTTTTAAAATTCTAATTATTTAAAATTAATTGAGTTCCCGAACAATACTTTTGCAATCCGCCTTACTCGTAATGAGAACATTACAAATGTATATTTTCCCCAAGTTTGGTTACACATTTCATATATTCTGATTATTCTGATTACATGATTCCACTGTAATCGTAATCAGTACTCGTACTCATGAGTACAATTTGCCCATCACTGGTTGGTTAATTGTGGTTTAAGGGCCCAAAGACGACCAAGACCAGTATTTTCAATTAGATGACCGAGTAACATTTGCCGCCCGAAATACCATACAAATAAAATATGAAAAATAGGTCATTCTTGTGACATTCCATTCAAAGTGAGGCTAAAAACCACCAACTTAGAAGACTACTTAAGATTTTATTCAACGAGTAATAAATGACTAACCTTAAAAACTACCGAAATTGTATTTTTTAAAAACTGCATTACTCAGGATAACAAGGAATTTAAGACAAAAACAAGATTCCAGAGTCATCCAGTCTCGCTAGAAATCCCTCCACGTCGTCCATCAAGTCCGAATGGCACTCGGAGTTGGCGTGGTCGGTCGAAGGACCATTGTCATTGTCCATGGACACCCGCACTCTGTTCAATTCCACCGGGACATCGGATTCTTCACAATCCCCCATCTTGCTTTTGCCCTTTGACCCACTGATGCCGCTTCCTTCTGCGACCCCGGCATCGTCATTGGGGAGCATACTGAAGTTGATGGGACCGGACTCCGGTATCCCGCCTTGGGTTGGCAAGATATCCACGTTGGGGTACCAATTCAATGAGTAATTGGAGTCGATGGTATTGGTGAGATTGAGAAAGAAACTAGACGTGGTGTAAACCGGAAGTGACGTGGAGCTAGTGGCCATCATCTGCATGTTTTCTTGAACAGAACTGCCGCCAGGGACATTACTAGGTTCTGAGTAATTAGAGGCGATGGAATTGGTGAGATTAGGAAAAAGACAAGACGTGTTGTAAACCGGAAGTGACGTGGAGCTAGTGGCCATCATCTGCATGTTTTCTTGAACAGAACTGCCGCCAGGGACGTTACTGGGTTCTGAGTAATTGGAGGTGATGGCATTGGAGAGATTGAGAAAGATACAAGAGGTGGTGTAAACCGGAAGTGATGTGGAGCTAGTGGCCATCATCTGCCAGTTTTCTTGAACAGAACTACCGGTGAAGACGTTAATTGGTTCCTCGATGTTGTTTAGCCCTAAGTGTTTGAAGTACAGATGCGACTCCAGGTCTGATTTTACCCTGAACTGGACACGACAGATATGACATCGCTTATGTGATCTTGCTCGTTTATTGTTGAACCATGCATGAACGACGCTTTTTCTTATGCCAATATGCCTGCCAATGTTTTCTAACATATTGGGAGTGGGGTATCTATCGGTCTGGTACTGTAGCTGGAGAAACATCGTCTGTTCCGGAGTGTACCTTGTACGCGTGCCTCTTGAACGCAGTGCTGCTGGGGCAGCCTCTTGTTGGGCTTCGTGCTCAAAGTTTCCGATGGACGTGTCTGGAGAGCCCTTGGGCAACAAACTGGGATTCATGATATGAATGACCTGATGCTCTCTCAACGAATCGTAGATGGGGAAGACCAAGTTACACTTATCACAGCGAACTGGTCCCTCTTTACTGCTCGAATTCCCGTCTCCTGTGCTGCTGTCACCACTCATGTTGCCACTAATTGCAATAAAATTTAGGAAGCCTTGTTCACCACTACACAAGCAAATCTTTTATACTTGTAAATGTATACAAAGTAGTTAGCCATGATCACGTGAATGTAATACTGTGAAATGTCTATAACATTCCAATGAAATTCCACTGACTAAGGTCACCAATTTGATGTTACCAAAGTGTGATCATTACGTTACCTTCACTTATGTGGCCGAGTAACTTTTGGCGCCTGGAATGTCATATGAAAAATGTGACATTCCATTCAAGCTGTGGCTACAAGCCACCTACTTAGAAGTTACCTTAAGATTTTATTCAACCTGACAGCATTTAGAAAGTAATAAATGACTAATTTCTAATTATTTAAAATAAATTGAGTTCCCCGAACGATACTTTTGCAATCCTCCTTACTCGTAATCAGTACTCATCGTAAGAGTACTGATTACAAATCCATTTCATACTATGGAGTATGATTCCACAGTTACTCGTAATCAGTACATTACATATATTTTTGCCAAGTTTGATTACTCATTTCATATATTCTGATTACTCTGATAACATGATTCCACTGTAATCGTATTTAGTACTCGTACTCATGAGTACAATTTGCCCATCACTGGTTGGTTAATTGTGGTTTAGGGGCCCAAAGACGACCGAGTAACATTTGCCGCCCAAAATACCATACAAATGAAATATGAAAAATGTCATTCTTGTGACATTCCATTCAAGGTGAGGCTACAGACCACTAACTTGGAAAACTACTTAAGATTTTATTCAACGAGTAATAAATGACCAACCCTTAAAACTACCAAAATTGTATTTTAAAAAAGCAAAAACTCCAAAACTCAGGATACAATTTAAACAAAAAAGAAAGATAAGACTAAAACATGATTCTAGAGTCAACCAGAGTCGCTGGAAATCTTCTCCACGTCTATGTAGTCCGACGATTCCGAATGAAAATCGGAGTGGGCGTCGTCCATGCTCAACAAGGACAACGAATCTTTCGCACTACACTCGCCGTGGTCAGTCGAAGGACCAGCTCTGGGTTCGTCATTGTCCATGTACAGCCGCACTCGTTTGTTCAAGTCCAACGGGACATTGGAGTCCTCACAAGCCCCCATCTTGCTTTTGCCCTTTGACCTACCGATGCCGCTTCCTCCTGCGACTCCGGAAGCGTCATTGGGGCGCATACTGAGGTCGAAGTGACCGGACTCCGGTAGCCCGCCTTGGGTTGGTAAGTTATGCTCGTTGAGGTACCTCTTCAGGGAGTAATCGTACTCTGAGGAGTTGGGAAGGCGACTAGAGGCGGTGGAAGCCGGAAGTGATTGGAAGCTAGTGGCCATCATCTGCAAGTTTTCTTGTACAGAACTACCGGTGGAGACGTTGCTTGGTTCCTCGATGTTGTTTAGCCCTTTCGTGTATGGTACTAAGTGTATGAAGGCCAGATGCGACACCAGGTCCGATTTTTTGCTGAACTGGACACAACAGATATGACATCGCTTACGTGATCTTGCTCGTTTATTATTGAACCATTTATAAACGCTGCTTTCTTTTAAGCCAATATGCCTGCCAATGTTTTCCAACATATTGGTAGTGGGGTATCTCTCGGTCTGGTACTGTAGCTGGAGAAACATCGTCTGTTTCGGAGTGTACCTGGTACGCCGGCGTCTTGAAGGCCGTGCTGCTGGAGCAGCCTCTTGTTGGTCTTTGTGCTCAAAGTTTCCGATGGACGTGTCTGGAGAGCCCTTGGGCAACGAACTGGGATTCATGATATGAATGACCTGATGCTCTCTCAGCGAATCGTAGCTGGGTAAGACCAGGTTACACAAATCACAGCGAACTGGTCCTTCTTTACTGCTCGAATTCGCGTCTCCTGTGCTGCTGTCACCACTCATGTTGTCACTAATTGCAATAAAATTTAGGAAGCCTGGTTCACCACTACACAAGCAAATGTTTTATACTTGTAAATGTATACAAAGTAGTTAGTCATGGTCACGTGAATGTAATACTAAGATTATGTCTATAACATTCCAATGAAATTCCACTGACTAAGGTCACCAATTTGATGTTACCAAAGTGCGATCATTACGTAACCTTCACTTATTGTATTTACATTTGTACATTATGTCATCAATAAAAACTTAATTGACCACCAGATTCTGATATCTAGCTTCTAACAACTATTCTTTTACATATTTTGGATGGTGTCCCATCACTTATATTGCATCTGAAAAATGTTGTTTTCCCATTTTCTATTATTTTATTATGAAATTACTCAATATAAGTAATTTTGGTTAAGTAATTGTCATTATTTGTTCAATTAAAATGGCATTATAACAAATTTAAAGTTGCCAAGTGTTTTTATTTTGTCAATTTGTGAAATTTTACTGGTGTCCCATCAATTAAGTTGACCACTGTACGTAATCTAAAACTATGAGTATTAGCATAATCTGAAATTGATTACAATGTGGGTAATCGATAATGAATAAAAGTACTTTTAAATAAGTAATTGCGTAATTTGAGTAACGAAAATGAGTACTTTAAATGTAACCTTTGACATTCCTAACCAATTGGTATCCTAATTTTTACATTTCTACATGCTCCTTTTGTTATTGAATGTACTGTTCTCCTTTTCATTATTAAGATTTCCCTTTTTTTGTGTTTTCATATTCATTACGAATTTTTAAAATTCTAATTATTTAAAATAAATTGAGTTCCCCGAACAATACTTTTGCAATCTGTCTTACTCGTAATCAGTACATTACATATATTTTCGCCAAGTTTGATTACTCATTTCATATATTCTGATTACATGATTCCACTGTAATCGTATTTAGTACTCGTACTCATGAGTACAATTCGCCCATCACTGGTTGGTTAATTGTGGTTTAGGGGCCCAAAGACGACCAAGGCCAGTACCTTCAAATAGGTGGCGGTGTAACATTTGCCGCCCGAAATGCCATACAAATGAAATATGAAAAATATGTCATTCTTGTGACATTCCATTCAAGGTGAAACTACAAACCACTAACTTGGAAGACTACTTAAGATTTTATTCAACGAGTAATAAATGACGAACCCTTAAAAACTACCGAAATTGTATTTTAAAAAAGCAAAAACTCCAAAACTCAGGATACAATTTAAACAAAGAAGAAAGATGGACAGAGTTTCGAACATGAAAGATAAGACTAAAACATGATTCCAGAGTCAACCAGTGTCGCTGGAAATCCCCTCCACGTCTATGTATTCCGACGATTCCGAATGAAAATCGGAGTGAGCGTTGTCCATGTTCAACAAGGACAACGAATCTTTCGCACTACACTCGCCGTGGTCAGTCGAAGGACCAGCTCTGGGTTCGTCATTGTCCTTGGACAGCCGCACTCGTTTGTTCAAGTCCAACGGGACATTGGAGTCCTCACAAGCCCCCATCTTGCTTTTGCCCTTTGACCTACCGATGCCGCTTCCTCCTGCGACTCCGGAAGCGTCATTGGGGCGCATACTGAGGTCGAGGGGACCGGACTCCGGTATCCCGCCTTGGGTTGGTAAGTTATGCTCGTTGAGGTACCTCTTCAGGGAGTAATCGTACTCTGTGGAGTTGGGAAGATTGGGAAGGCGACTAGAGGCGGTGGAAGCCGGAAGTGATTGGAAGCTAGGGGCCATCGTCTGCAAGTTTTCTTGAACAGAACTACCGGTGGAGACGTTACTTGGTTCCTCGATGTTGTTTAGCGCTTTGGTGTATCGTTCTAAGGCCAGATGCAACTCCAGGTCCGGTATTTTACTGAAGGGGACATGACATCCCTTACGTTCGCTTGCTCGTTTATTCTTGAACCATAAATATACGATGCTTTTTCTTATGCCAATATGCCTGCCAATGTTTTCCAACATATTGTCAGTCGGGTATCTATCGGACTGGTACTGTAGCTGGAGAAACGTCGTCTGTTTCGGAGTGTACCTTGTACGCGTGGGTCTTGAACACAGTGCTGCTGGGGCAGCCTCTTGTTGGGCTCCGTGCTCAAAGTTTCCAATAGACGTGTCTGGAGAGCCCTTGGGCAACAAATTGGGATTCATGATATGAATGACCTGATGCTCTCTCAACGAATCGTAGCTGGGAAAGACCAAGTTACACTTATCACAGCGAACTGGTCCTTCTTTACTGCTCGAATTCGCGTCTCCTGTGCTGCTGTCACCACTCATGTTGCCACTAATTGCAATAAAATTTAGGAAGCCTGGTTCGCCACTACACAAACAAATGTTTTATATTTGTAAATGTATACAAGTTTGTTAGTCATGGTCACGTGAATGTAATACAATGATGTCTATAACATTCCAATGAAATTTTACATACACTAAGGTCACCAATTTGATGTTACCAAAGTGTGATCATTACGTAACTTTCACTTATGTGGCCGAGTAACTTTTGCCGCATGGAATGTCTTTGAAAAATGTGACATTCCATTCAAGCTGTGGCTACAAGCCACCTACTTAGAAGTTACCTTAAGATTTTAGTCAACCTGACAGCATTTAGAAAGTAATAGACTAAACTTTAAAACAACCAAAATTGTATTTTTTTAAAAACATCATTATTCAGGGAACAGTTTCCAACATGGATGATAAGATCAAAATAAGATTCTAGAGTCAACATTTCGATTCTGTGGACATTGTATTTTAAGATCGGTGTTATAAGAATAAAATGCACTTTATTTTTTGTTCTCATCAGTTAATTTAGAAATTTAAACATTTCAGTTTAGCTTAAAAAATGGGAGAAAATGTCAAAGTTTGGAGTATGTCTTGCCGTGTGTGGAACTCACACTCCTGTATCATAGACCACCACCTCTCCAGCAAGCACTTTCTGACCCCTCTCCCGCAAAGCCAAACCATTGTTAAAATAGAAGTAACTTACATATTTGATCGACACCAAATTAATTTATGTTGAATTCGTTTGAAGTCTTCTCGGAGTCCGATGTGTCCGAATGGCACTCGGAGTAGGCGCGGTCCATGTTCAACAAGGACAACTGATCTTCCACACCAGCTCTGGGTTCGTCATCGTCCATGGACAGCCGCACTCGTTTGCTCAAATCCAACGAAACATCGGAGTCTTCACAATCCCCCATCTTGCTTTTGCCCTTTGACCTACAGACGCCACTTCCTCCTGCGACCCCGGAAGCGTCATTTGGCCTCATACTGAGGTCGAGGGGACCGGACTCCGGTATCCCGACTTGGGTTGGCAAGGTAACCTCGTTGGGGTACCCCTCCAGGGAGTAATTGGAGGCGATGGCATTGGGGAGATTGGGAAAGAGACTAGACGTGGTGTAAACCGGAAGTGACGTGGAGCTAGTGGCCATCATCTGCATGTTTTCTTGAAGAGATCTGCCGTCAGGGACGTTACTGGGTTCTGAGTAATTGGAGGCGATGGCATTGGGGAGATTGGGAAAGAGACTAGACGTGGTGTAAACCGGAAGTGACGTGGAGCTAGTGGCCATCATCTGCATGTTTTCTTGAAGAGATCTGCCGTCAGGGACGTTACTGGGTTCTGAGTAATTGGAGGCGATGGCATTGGGGAGATTGGGAAAGAGACTAGCGGTAGTGGAAACCGGAAGTGATGTGGAGCTAGTGGCCATCATCTGCATGTTTTCTTGAACAGAACTGCCGCCGAGGATGTTCCTGAGTTCTGAGTGTTTTTTGGTCAGATGCAAACTCATGGCCAATTTTCTTTTGAATTTGGCAGGACAGATCGGACATTGAGTGTGGGTGACGAACATTGTGTCTTTTGACTGACTTTTGAGTTCGCGGTGGCGTTGGCGGTTCTTCTTAAACCATGATTGAACCTGGCGTGTCGTCAATCCAACCTCCGTGGCAATGGTTTCCAAAGCTTGGTAACGGGGAAAGTTCTGTACCTGGTACGCTTTCTTGAGATAGTCCCGCTGTTCCTTAAGGAATTGGCAGCCCTTTTTTGTAGATCGCGGTTGGTCATCTCCGTCGTCGTCTTCAGAAAGTTTTGATTCGGGAGTACAGGGTGGTGCTACTGCCGCTTGTTGGTCATCTCTGTCGTCGCCGTCGCCATCGCCATCTTCAGAAAGTTTTGTTTTGGGAGTACAGGGTGGTGCTACTGCCGTTTGTTGGTCATCTCTGTTGTCGCCGTCGCCATCTTTAGAAAGTTTTGATTCGGGAGTACAGGGTTGTGCTACTGCTGCTTGTTGGTCATCTCTGGCATCGCCATCTTCAGAAAGTTTTGTTTCGGGACAAGAGGCTTGTGCAGCTGCGGAAGCAGCTTGTTGGACTAGGTGACCCATGATTTTGTAGAATCTGTCCCGAGGGTTGTTTGGCAACAAATTGGGATCCATGATATGAAAGATATGATGCTTTAAGCACGAAACGTAGCTGGGAAAAAACAGAGCACACCTATGACAGGTAAATGGTCCCACTTGACCACTCGAATTCATGGCTCCTCTGCTGCTGTCACTACTCATGTTGTCACTAGTTGTGCCACAAATTACAATAAAATTTAGGAAGTCTGGTTCGCCAGCCACTACACGAGCAAATGTTTTATACTTGTAAATGTATACAAGGTTGTTAGTCATGGTCACGTGAATGTAATACTGTGATGTCTATAACATTCCAATGGCATTCCACTGACCCGAGGTCACCAATTTGATGTGATCAAAGTGTAACTATCACTTATGTGGCCGAGTAACTTTTGCCACCTGGAATGTCATATGAAAAATGTGACATTCCATTCAAGCTGTGGCTACAAGCCACCTACTTAGAAGTTACCTTAAGATTTTATTGAACCTGACAACATTTAGAAAGTAATAAATGAATAAACTTGAAAACTATCAAAATTGTATTTTTTAAAAACTTCATTACTCAGGAAACAATTTAAAGAATGAAAAAAAGACTGGCAGTTTCCAATATGGAGGACAAGATCAAAATAAGATTCCAGAGTAAACATTTCGATTCTGTGGACATTGTATTTTAAGATCGGTGTTATAAGAATAAAATGCACTTTTCTGTTGTTATCACCAGTTACAGTGGAGTCTCACTTAAATGAAACATTCAGTTATACAAACAATTTCTTGTTCCCCGGCAAAGCTCCATTTAACCCTGTGTTATGCATTATTCGCTTATACGATATTCAGTTATACAAAACTTCCACTTATACAAAGGGTGATTCCTTCCCCTGATGTA
>JAQGAE010002866.1:0-16325 GCA_034696685.1 Julus scandinavius | reverse complement strand
TTCGTATTAGTTGAAAAACAAAGGAAAACTCTTCATGACCTTGCAAAGATGAATAGATCGCATCTACATTGGGCTTTCTTTAATATAAATTTCGTGCAATGGCAAAACATTATCACACAATTTGCACTTGACGATTACAGAACACTTAACACTGATGGCAAATTTTAATTAACAAGACTAATCGGAGATTAGATATGGAGAGTTTAATGAATCAAGTTGTTTTTTTAACAAAAACTGCACAGAAATTCAGTGGCCACATTTTCTGAAAACATTTCTCCTTAAATAATCGTAATGTAAGCCATTAATTAGGTGTTGAATAAAAGGCGAAAGACTAACCAGTTTTCATCATCGATTAAATGTAACTAAACATGGTACAAGATATAATTAAAGCGTTTGAATTCACAACTTACCAGAAGAGCAAAGGTGCAACCGAGGAGTGCCATGTTTAAAACCATCCTTCCAAACCAGCGAGAAATTCACCATAACGTCTTTGAACTAGTTTCTCACTCCTTATATACCTAGGAAACTAGTGTACACTCAATAGGGGGCCCATCAGGAGAAAGCAATCAACTCACTTGTTAGGAGCGGATGCCACTTTCACTAAGGTTTCTGACTGACCTATGGCTCGAAGGCAAAACGGGAGTAAAGTTGTTTCTTCTGTTGTTGTTGTTTTGTTACGGAGCAACTGTCTCGAACAAATGGATTTGCAACACAAAAAAAATCTAGAATTTTACTCGCTTCATACAAGACTTTGGGCAATCATTGGCTGAAATTTGAGCAACGAATGTTAATTATTAGCAGAAGGAATCCGTCGATTTGGTAGAATAATTGAGAACGGAATAAATTTGCAGTAATCCATTCATGCAGTAATATACTAAGTGTGATTGTAGATTTATAATTACACGTGACATGTGTGCACTAAATTAAAAAAGGGCACGGTTCTGTATTGTGTGGTTTTTGTTTTTCGCATTACAACGCAATTAAGGTCATTCGTAAATATGGTAGCGCCAAGGTGACAATTTGACATCTGTTTATGCATGTCAATAGCGAATAACAAGCCTTTCATTATTGTTAACACGTATCAGGCTAAATTAATCATAAACTTCAACTTTTGAACTAGAACAAATAAATCCAAACAGCATACGTTATTTGCACAATTAACAAACCAAACCTTAAAACATTTAAAGTCATATTAAACCAGCTTGAATAAACACCAATCAACTCCTTGAATATTCTGCTACAGTTGCAAAATTAAATCACATATTTTATCAGAAATAATTAATATATCGATGGGATAGTTAAAACTTGTGGTTATTATTGTGGGCCATATAGTTTCAACCAAATTTTTCCACCAAAAAAAGCATTCTTCCAATGTATATTTTCGATACGAAAATTCGTCCCAGATTTCACATACTGGCAGGTATTTTTGAAATCACTATCAGTACATGTAATGCAATACAAAAGTGTTTAGCCTAATTAATTATAATGCATTAATTGCTTGTTATTAGCCAAACTCAAGAGTGTGTTCCATGCGCCATGCAAATGAGACAAGTACGATAACATATGGACGACAGGTGAAGAATTTAACCCTAAAAAGTGTAGGTGGAAAGGATAAAACTGCTTTCGTCAATAGCAAGAATTACCTCTTAGCCTATTTAAGCAGTTACAAAGGTATTAAAACCACTTTTGAGGTCAACGCTCGAATGTATTAGTATAGAAAGTAAAGTAAAACAGGCAAGCGGAAATCACGAATTATGGAATGGTAAATATGGGATAGCTAACTTTCAATTGAATTAAATTTGCGACATTTTGAAATTATAAAACTTGTGTGCTTTCTCTTACTTTTAGGTCTACATTTCTCAAGAATGCCATTTTTAGGTCACAACGACTTGAAAATTGATTAAAAACAACATTTTTTTTAATATTTCCTACATTTACAATATCAAAGGGTCATGCAAAGTGCGAAATTAATCTATTTCACTTAATCAATCAGCAAAGCAAACTTGGGTAAATGACGAGATAAAAATCGATGAGATCAACAAAAATAAATTACATCAATGCAGTGCTCAAATGTAACTACAATTACTAAAACTAAAAGCAATATATACAAGTTAGGTTATCTGTGTGGCCACTCTAAATGCAATTTCGACCAATACGTTTCTTAGTCACTAACTTAATTTGAAAAACGATCAGAAGTATTACATGATTTAGGTCAATTTAAGAGTTGTTTAAAAGCATTAACAATTTAAAAGCTACAAGTTAAAATAAAGCTCTAAATTTGCCCTTTTGACACCATGTACTTTGTCAAATGAGCATAAAACATTATGATGCTAGTAATTTTCTTTCGCAACTCCATCAAACGAAATATTTGAACATTCAGTTTCTTTGAATATTAGGAATAAACAAGCAACACAGGTGCAGTTTCAGCAACGCATTAACCAATTCACAACGCTCTATTTTTACTCTTGAGGAATAAGTCTGGTTCAAAATGAGTACAGTGTTTTGGGGCACAGAAAAGTGACTATACCATGAATATCCATAAATCATTTGTATTAGATAATTCATATCTTTTTTAAAAGGAGACAAAGCCGTATTTCACTGAAAAGACTATATATGTGAAATGGTGTCTCATTCTAGTCACTCTTTCACAAGAATAGCAATTATCGCTTATGGAAGATTGGGTCAATTCTGCAACGAAAAGACTAGTGCCAACCAATAAAAGTAAAAGGTTTATTAAAAGGAAATATAGCACGAGAAAAAGTTTCTTTCTTATGACCCAGAAAGTTCACAGAAAGTGCTTAATTTATTTTCCCATGAGTTTAATAATTCTTGGAGGAAAACGAACACTGTAATATTGAGAAACAACGTTTGTTTTTGGTAAAATATTTTTAAATATTTGCATTCAATCATTTATCTCCAAATGAGACTTGAAACTCCATCCGGAAACGTTGATTTCGGCGGAAGTTAATTTATTTTCGGACCCGACTTTCCCAATTGTGTTTCCAGTTGGAGCTACTTGGCTCCAAGTGTCCTAAGTTTTAGCTAGTCCTTTAGCAATACAAGCACAAGTTAATATGCTGTTTATTCTCAAAGTGAATTTCTCAAACTGTAATTCTCAAAGTATTGGAGAAAACTGCGTTGTTCTGTGTGACATACTTTTTTCTAGTATTCAAGGAAAATTGTTTTCTCAGTAAAATATCTGTACTTTTAATTCACATAGAGACTACATGCTAAAAGTCGAAATTTACTTTATATGTCTGCAAAGGGACCAGAAAAAGTATTTCTGAATTCAGAGAAGCTTTTTAAGATGTTATTTTATGCACCAAAGGGCGGTCTTAAGCAAAATAAATAATACTGTATAATATGCATGTGGACACCCATGTTGCCACCTAAACGAGTACGCAAAACATACAATGAGGCTCCCTTTTCCAAAATCGGAAAACAATTCACTGTGAATGTTCAAATACAACAAGTATTTACACAATGGGAACGTTCTTGAGCATACTTATTTCACATTCGCTGAAAACCACTTATTCCTGAGCAGCTTTTATTTGGTATATGTATAAAAAAAATTGCAACTTAAAAATAAGTTAAAAAGTAAGGAGCGTATAATGAAATTACAGATATGTAGGTAGGTACTTGTTATGCACGAACAGTTGCTCTCAAAACTAATTCGGACAATTAGGAAGAAAATCCAACCAGAGTCACTAAGCAATGCGGAAGGTTAGTGGAAGCCAATCGTTAGAAATATCCATCTTCGTGTCAATGGAACGAAAAAGCTATAAGCGCGTCTGTAATATACAAAGAAAAGAATGAACGCCACAAAGTGGTATGATAACAATAATATCTAATATATTATATTGTATATTCCAACACCAAACTAAACATTACATTTTAAAAACATCTAAGTCACTAAAACACGTTAAAACATTAAAGAGAATGTTTCATTCAATGCTAGGTTATAAATTAGCAATTATGCAAAGATTCATGTTTTAAAATTCAACTTCAAAAACTAATTGCCTCATTATTTTTGTCTTTCTTACACATCTAATGAATGGACGGAATAACATTCATCATGACGTCATAATTCGCCTGTTCTAGATAAATATTTGTACATTTAACATAACACTGTATGTAAATGACTTACTAGAGTAATGAATGGACCCATAAACACTTAAGTTTTGTTGAAGTTTTCTAATTTAGGAGGCGCTTTGCTATCGTATACAATGTATGGGCACTTTTAGTAAATTAGTACCTCATTAATTTAGTAAGATTTTATAGAAAAAACTTCAAGGATTTTCAAAGACCCCGTCAACGACTAATATTTTCTAGAGAAGTTACAAAAATACTTTTGCTTTTTTTTAATAAATAATTTTTCCGATTAAAGGAAATTTCCTAACATGGGCAGGAAATTCAAGCGTAAACTGATGTCACGAATTTCAAGTCTAATTCCCGACTTTGCAGAGGGAATAAAAATTCAAGCACATTTCCTGATTTTCCAGGCTGCTGGACGCCATGATTTAATAAAAACGACTAAGTTTCTAAAGGGATATTATGGTTGATGACAACACTACATGCTGCGTTAAATTCATTCATCAAATATAAAAACCACAATTCTTGGATGTGAAAATTATAACTTTACAAATGTTATGTCCTCGTGATTTTATGGTAAACAAATTTGGTGAATGTGATTTATGGAAGACAATAGCCTGGAGTACAGTAAGATACTCAACCAAACATGACCATTGGATTCCTAAATAAGATGTTGCACAATCCATCATTTGTCAAATGATCTGTTACATACAATTTTGAAGAAAAAAATATATATATAGGTCTATGTGAAATGTTCACCCTTTGAGTTCTTTTAAAATTACTAGCATGCCGTTATGTCAACTAAAAATGATTCATTCATAACCTAATGTTGCTGACAAACCCAAGTTCAACAATTTTCTTTGTAGTTAAAAGAATTGCGAAGGGCTTTAAGCTAAAAATATTTGCACAATATGCAATACACTGCATGGTTATGGTAAAGCATTTCATTGAGATATAAAATGACCTAACCAATGATAGGCAATCAACACAAGCACTTCAATGGGAAAGAGATTAGGACACGCAAAGATGCAGGCATTCCATTAGACAATCACGAGACACAGAAACAAAAAAGACGTAATTAGTTGAAAGCAGAGAGGAGAATTGGTCCTAGGTCATAGACGTGGGCCAGTGCCCACACCACTGCCACCAAAACACAAGGTGCAACCAATGTGAAAGCAAACTTGGAAGGCAATGAACGAAGTTCAAAAAATTCTGTATCTGACACCTGAAAAGAAAATTGTAACTATGACAAAACAAGCCATGGAAGAGTATACTAACACAAATGTGAAGAAGTGAACATACTGGCGAGGCGTGGCTAAGAAGAAAAAGTGAATGTGTTGCGTGTGGAGCATGCGCGTTGCATGTGTAAAATTTGAAAACTTGCATATAATTACAGTTAAACATTAACATTTTCAATGCAAATGCCAAACTTTAAAAGGCTCACATCTGAAGCATGTTGATAGCAATCAAAAATGTAATCCAAATTTTCCAGACTTTCAATGATACCATACAAATAAATACGGGTTGAAGTCACAAAAATGGATTCATAGGGCATACAGTACATTTACTGGAAAAAAAAAATTCAAGCAATTTTCAAGGACCACTAAAATGTTCCTAGTGAATTTCAAAAAAAATAAGTTTTTCCTTTGTATATTTATATAAAGAATTTTCTCGATTAAAGGAATTTCCAGACGTGGGCTGGAAATAGAACCATAATTTGGTTCTTAACACAGTTTCAAGCATAATTCCCTACTTTTCTGAGAAGATAGAAATTCAATCAAAATTCTCGACTTTCAAGGCAGATGGGGCACCCTAATTCATGATGTCGATATAATCTATTAATGCTTCCTAACATAAATACTATAATTGTATACTGATAAAGACATCTATTAGAAAAAAAGGGTTATATTTTTAACAAAATAAAGTAATTCAGAACGATGAACACAATCAGTGTTCAAAAAGCGCTTGACGAATGACTTTCACTAAACAGGAAAAAAACAACAGTGTCATCTTCACCATTTAATATAATTTTCTTTAAATCTTCTTTTAAGGCGAAAATAGGTACAGGATGAAGACATTCAGGCACACACTTAAAACACATTAAAGAACAGACGTATACGAATAGCATACATTTTTTTTCGGTACAAAATAAAAGAAATTCTATGGCCATACATATAGCCCAACGAAACAAATTTCCGTTATATACATGGAAAATCCACGTGACATAATAAGCACAACACATATATTGAGAGTAAATTTTAAAATGCAAAACAAATGAAATTTCTTGGATTTCATACAAAGGACTAAGAATTAGTTTTACGGATAGTTTCCAAGAGAAATTGAATTTAAACAAAAACTAATTCCATTGAATATAGCTTCGAGAAAAACGATAACACTTCAAAGTACATACGCGAAAATGGACGTCATTGGCATAAGAAATAAAAACTAACAGTTCTTATCAAAGGCATAACGGACATTGTCAAGAACAAGAAGACTATTTTGTAAAGAACACATTATGGCACAAGAACGCTACTGTAGCGTTAATCTTTGAAAATCAAATTGCCAAAAAAAGTGAATGTATTTCAAATACCATTATCTAATGGCTCCTTCAACAATTTCTTTCATTTTATACTGGATTTTGAAAGGACATGGAAATCTCCAGATGTCTAATCTTGTCTATTTCGATTATTTATCAGCTTCCAAGGCATCTAAGGTCCAGTGATACTTTTTAATTAGTGCTGTCACGATTATAAAGTTGTTATTGGGACAGAGAGAAGTACCTGTTAAAGTGCTGGCCAATATGTTGACCACAAATAACAATCTTAATACTTTTTCTAACGGCCCAAAACCGAAAAAAATGATTGTGTGGTCATGCACAGTATGCCAAAAACAGTTTCTCAGTCTCAACAACACATCACGAATACTGTACTTCAAGACAACCGTTATTCTCTTAATAAAGTGAGCTTCAGCTTTGATACCATTAAAAGCTAAGGACTGGCTTTCAAAAGATGTGTCCTTTTTTACATTTCATAGTAAAATGAAGAATAGTTGGAACTTAAAAAATCATTATAATGCTACTAAAATTGGCACTTCGAAAAAACAATCCCAACATTAGTTTGCATTAATATAATAACATATTGCTAAAATATACTGTTAGAAAAAGATTAAGAAAACTTATAATGGCTATATGCAATGCCACATAAATAGCGAATAACGTGGCATTTAAATAATAATTAAAAATATTTAAATTAACCGTGCACTTGTGTTTGCTTCTTCTTGTCAATTATTTGATTGCAAATAAATCATCAGAAAAATTGACCTCATCGACACCAGATAACAAATTTAAAACTGAATTTAACTTAACATTATTGCATGTACAGCATAGTAGTGTTGATAGTGGGATTATGTTCCCTCGTGATAGTGTCATTTGATTTGCCCATCATGTTCTTTGGTTAGAATAATTAATTAGTGAAGACATGGACGAACACATATGGTAGTAGTTTCAAAACTGGGGACAGATCATATACATGTATTTAGCTCCAATCTCAAAGGTGCTATTTCTAAAAAAAATCATTAAGAAGATTTTTTGCACATATTAACGAGTTAGTTATTTACATAAATTATACAGTGGAGGCACGTGCTGTTTAATCTAATTTGTAACCAAAACGAATTTTAATGAAGTCCACTAATACATATTAACTCTACCACATTAGTGATGCAAAATATCAATCTAACATGGGATTTTTGTATAACTGAGACAAAACTTAAAACTTAAATGTCAAAACAAGCATATTCTGGAGAGAACATTTTTGTGAACTAAATGTAATCCAATAACAATAAAACAATTTTTGAAATCTGAATTCATGTGTTTGTTTTTGGGAAAATTGCTCTATTCTTTCTTAAACAGTGTAGAAAAACAAATCAGCACAATAACATTAGTTAACAGTATGCAACAATAATAAGAATGAAATGACAAAATCGGTACAGAAGTTAGAAACATAAATTGCAGTAGTAAATCTTGTTTCTGTGGCATTAACAAACAAAGGATGGTGACGAGTTTGAATGATAAAATGTTGTCCTGTATCACAGATTTTATACTTAAATTTTAACATTTGCATTGTAAAACTAAGTGAAAATATCGTAGAATATTGTGTAAACAGGCGGATAGGCAAAGTCAAAAACACGGTCACATGTAAAACAGTGAGATACCACCAATGTGCTGTGTTGTACCAACTGCAACATCCTACCAGTATAACACATTCTGTGACTTATAAATACTAATTACCATTAAACAACTGAAAACTATACAAAATCTTGGCCTGCAACAGCAAATAAAGCTGATCCTTCAATATTGTTAAAACAAGCCTCCCTAACTTCCTATCAACATCACCAGGCTGACCCTAAACATTTGATTTTAATGCTCTATAATTGTCAACAATGATAATGCTAAAATTTCTTTAGCATTTAGATGTACAGTAAATCACTATTGCGCTAGCACAATGTTTCCAAGTTCAGCCCGAATAATGTAAGCATGTTCAAAAAAATTTTCATGGTCAACCAACACTGAAATTTTGCATTGTTTCACCACTAGAGGTTACTTAAAAAATGTACATTGGGAGTAATAAAGTTAAATGTTTGGACTTGACGAGTTAATGAAAAATTAATCCAAATTAATTGATATGTAATATTACTAATTATATTATGCACAATAAAAAGCAGTAAAATAAAATCGGTATCATTGTGTTATTTCTGAATATTTTTTTTTTCACGTTGAAATTTCCCACATAATTTAAATGTTGACAAATGGTATTGGTAAGTGTCAATATTCCTTCGATATTTCAATTTAAACAAACTGTGCATATCCTCAAGTCCTTTAGACATTGTAATATGATGAATCAAGATTTAATTTTTTGTTAAATAACATTTTCAATTACTACATGAAAAACGTTTTTCTTCATTAGATAAGTTGTTCATATATCTGCAGAAATGCGACGATGACAACTTTATGTTTGTGTTTTTCTGTGATAAATGGACATTATGGATAGTAGATTGTTTAAGAAATTTTCACTAAATATGTATTTATATGTAGTATTCAAATTCAGAAACTTGTGCAAGATTTTTCTGACAAAAAATGTAAAAAGAAATAGTATCTTGTTTGGTTTTGTTTATAATGTATTTCCAAAATGCATTGTCAACAAGTTATATCACTATAATTACAGAAATAAACAGTGAACAGTCGTGCCCATCTAAACCATTCACCAGCATAGTCAACATACAAAACCCATCTAAATTTATCGTGATAAACTATTGTATTATAAACAGATGGCGAACAAAAAACACCACAGCTCACTAACCCGTTTTTTTCTCTTTAATAGTGACCATGGAATCACACAAAAAGTTTATATAAAGCCCCCCATATGTAAACGTTTCAGATTTTAAAAGAAATTACGTGTAGATCCGATAGCTATGGCCAATATTCTAGGGAAGTCTCAAATAATAAGATCATGTTAGGGAATTTAATTGAAGAACTTATAAATTGTTAATAACTTGTTAGAGCTTCCACCAGTATTAAGTTGGATAAAAGTTGTATTAAAAAATGAGAAGCACTTGAAAGAAATACAAGAGAAATGGAAGAGTTATTTTTTTCCAGTGGATTTTCAAATGTGAGGGAAGCAGTTAAGGAAATCACTGGAAACAGAAAAGAAAAACTATTTAGAACGTGGCTAATTTGTTATGAAGAATGCCAGGGAAATGCTTAAAAGGAACAAGAGCATTGAAAATATGGAAAAAGAAAGCCAGCCAAATAATAACAAAGCTACTAAAGAAAAATATTTAGGTTGCGCAAAGTACTTCAGCAATGCAGACATGATTTCTTGCACACAAGAAAAAATGATAGCACAATTTTCGATATAAGCACTAATTATGTTAATGATAACAATATTTGGTTCCTAAGACTTAAGGAAATGGGACTCACTAAATAACAAGTTAAATTACAAAACTTACAATATTTTTACACTGACAAATTTCCATCCGCTATTCTGCATGCAAAAATTGTCTAGTAATGATGCAATCGGCTTTTCGCGTCTTTTGTGAAAACTGCAAGCCAAATTCTATATCACCACGTCATTTTGTGCAATTGTTATTATATATATAAATATGTCAGTGCTTTTAAAACATTAAGCTTTTTTTATAAATGTAACAAAATGAATTATTGACACAACTCCATGCTGTGTTAAATTACTCAATATGGTGCATCCAGAAAAAAACCAATGCTGATTTAATTAAAATCACAATATTAATCCACATTTATGTGCTGAAAAATATGTAGTTTCACAGGTTTGTCTATGCAATTCAAAAACGATCTTTACATTTAGGTAACAAATGAAATATTAGTAGAAAACCCGTTGCAAACCGTAACTCGTACAGAGTTAGTATTTTTAAATTTTAAAAAAATGCGTGTTTAAAACAATGATTCTTAGATCAAAAAACAAAATATTGTTTAACTCAAATATTATCGGTATAATTTTAATTAAATTTATTGATACAAAAACCAAAAATTATGATTAATAGTCATCTGCACATCCCTTTTCCATAAATTTAATTATTGTCACTGAAGAATTGGCATATATTTTAAATGTGTTTCTTCAAATGTGAAATCACAAATAGCCGTGAGATATGATCTTTTTTTAAATATATATATATATACAATCTATGCCTACAATTAAAAACCTGACATGACAAATGAAAAAAAAAAGAATGCATACATTTATAAATAAACAGTGGAATCACATTATGGATAATAGAACTTAATGAAATAAAAAAACAAAAACAAGTTGCACACGAAGAATCCAAGCCTTGCATTCCTTATGCAGCCAACTTTTATAAAAGAGCATGCAATGCATATTTAGTTGTGCGTGTAAATGTGCAAGCATAAATGTGTCAATGAAAGATAGCACTTACCATCTCAGTTTCTTGATAAGATTTCAACCCACTATGAATTGCTGAACTCTGTTCCTTGACACCACTTAGACTTTTTACTGGAGTTGTTGGGCAACCTAAAGATGAAGAAAAATTAGTAAATCCTAGTCCATCAGAATATATACTTAATTAAAATCAAAATTCTAATAGATTGAAAATCATCCACTTTCTGAAAATTTATATTTCGTATTTTTATATTATAACAAAGCACTTCATGGTGCATCATAAACAATCAAATCAAATGTAATGAACCTTTGTCAATTTATTGTAAAAGTGCACCAGATGAAAATCAGAGGGACCTGTATCACAACTTTGAAATGAAAACTCAAGATTTGCAGTTAGTTACTTAAATTGTGCATAAAAATATGTTTACTGATCTGTTTTGATATGGACAAAGAGAACCCTTTAGTATTCACTCATTGGTTCTTAGTTTAAGATGGGCATTTTGAAGCTTGAATTCCATAATCAAGAACAGAAATTAGGGGAACTACTATTTTTCCTCAAAACTAACACATGCAGTAAGGTTTACAGATTTGGCCTTAATCAACAGCACACAATTTCCCATTCAAATGATTTATACAAAAAGAGGTCAACAAACAGACACATACCTAAATCTCCACTACTACTTGATTCCGTGAAACTCGGTGTCCCTTCTGTGTGTGTTGGGGTAGAGCCTTCCACACTGTGCGGCGGTGTCCATGTGCAAGTTTTATTAGCAAAAGAGCTAAACCCAGAAGATGTTGTAGAACTGCTTTCAGAATGTGTGGACAATAGCGATTCAGCTTTCATATGGATAGACGAGATCCTGCTTCACAATCATTGCCAAAATAAAAAGCGTGTGTTTTAATGTCATCATTATAAATCAAATGCAATGAATAAAGAATATTTCATTATAAAAACATACCCGACTGCTGTAGAATGTTCTGATCTAACAGAGCTATGCATTTCAATAGCAGTGAGAGACATGGCACTAGATGGGGGAGTGGGATCAGTACTAGACCTGGCTTTTGAATTTATCTTCAGATCATCGTCATCTTGTAGAGCCTCTTCAAACGTTGGAGGAGGAGTGGAGAACGCAGGAATGTCAGAATGACTAACTGAAGCTAGTTGTTTGAAAAATAGTTAAAAAGTAAAAAAAGCATGTAATTAACAAATTTGTCAACTTCAAATTGAAATAATATCCGTTTCACCTTGGTTCAATGATTTTCATGTAAGAAACGACAAATTGCAAAAAAAATATGCCAACTAAAACAGTTTTGAGAGAGACTGCCAACCAAAATAATACTCCAATTGTATGCACCC
The DNA here is from genome assembly GCA_034696685.1 of Julus scandinavius. Taxonomy (NCBI): domain Eukaryota; kingdom Metazoa; phylum Arthropoda; class Diplopoda; order Julida; family Julidae; genus Julus; species Julus scandinavius. The sequence continues at coordinate 3,953 of JAQGAE010002866.1, read as the reverse complement.
AATATTCTAATTAATGAAAACATTAAATAAAATAAAGATAATATTCAAGCAGGAAACAGCAAAGCATAGCAATGCATATCTTAAAATTTTTCAACACTTATAATGATACTAAAATTCCATTGCAAATATTAATATCCTTTCATTGCGCATGGCTTTAATGACGCACGTGCAATTATTGTCCAATATTGGCTTGATTAGGGAATTTAGGGAACAAGAAAAATTGTCTAGACGATTTCGTCAAAACAGCTAGTATTAGAATTCCTTAAATATAGATCAATGAAAACTTAAAATGATATGTATAGAGCTGCCACCTGAACTGTGCTTGTGAACCTTACGAGGTGATCGCGGAGGAACTGGAGGTGGAACTTTAGCTTTTGCTGGTAACGTGTTTAAGCTTTGAGTCGCCACAGGAAGATTTCCATGCGGTGGTGTGCTAATGTTGTTTTTTTCAGACTTCATGATAACCGTAGCAAAACCAGAAACACCGGAAGTAACCCTTGATGGAGAAGCACTATTTGTAGTTGAGGGCCCTACATTTGTAGTTGCAGTGGCCACTGCTGGCTTTGCACTGTTTGTCAATGGTAATGTCATTTCTACAGAAGAACTTCCAAATGCTGAATTAGCACCAACTTTAGACTGGACTCCAGCTGTATTTGAAAAGCCAAGCAACACAGGTTTTCTTAAGTAAATCTGCCAAGCCATGCATAAGACATTGCAATTTTGTTCTCTTTTTTTGTGAAAAATAATAGTTGTGCTTATCATATGCTTATTTCAATTGCAGTCAGGATTGTTGCATTTTCTCTTTAAAATTATTTAGTTAGTTGAGACCCACATTAAGTACCAAAACCAAATTATTATCAGACAGAATTAGTCAATACTATTCCTGGCCAAAGTAACAATTTCGAAAATCTATAATTTGTTTTGCTAGAAACACGCTCATGGCACGAGTTACAAAAACTTTAAAGAAGTTTTCAATTTCCCACAATTTAGAAAAGAGCAACAAACCTAAGAAAATGCAACTGAAAAATTAAATGACAGTGTTTTTTCAAATGACAAACAACCAATGCAGTGTATATTGCAAGAAAATCGGTGCCAATAACTAACTAAACAAATGCAAACGAGCCAAATATTCTACTCCGTCATACAAGCCATACACTTCACAAATCATCAGAAATATCAGAAAAATTGTCAGCAGTTTTATTAGGCTTATTTTAGCGAATACGTTTCGTTTTTGCAATTATCAAAAAACAGATGCACAGATATAAAAAAAAACAAGAATTTAACCTAATCTAGTTCAACATTCATATCATGATTTGGTTAAGCAGCTCACCAACATCAAAAATACACCTATTTTATATTAATCTGCATTATTCTCAAAACTTTGACATGAGCAAACATTTACAGAAGGATTTTAACATCACCCTCTAGAACAAAAGTTAGAGAAGAATTGCAGGGCACTATGTTGTCATAAATAAATATGGATTGGTTATGTTTGATCAAGGTGGTCTTCAAAAATGATTAATAAAAGTTAGTTTACAAGAGAAGATAGTCCAAATGGGAAGTCTGTCAGAGAAAGATAAGGTGCACATTGGATTAGTTCATGCCAAAAGAAACTGCAAAACATGTAAAAGCAAAATCTTAAAAGCAAAGTGGAAGACTAAACTAAAGCTTAATTAATCCAATTTGTCTTCTAAATTAAATTTTTTTTAAATAAAAATGAGCACACCGTGATTTTACTGCGAATAAATTTGATTAAATAAAGAACTATAATAAATTAAAAGGCAAATATGCTGCATGCATTTCAACAGACGTGCAGGCTCAAAGCATACATACCTGCTTTGCTAGTAGAAGCCCCTGATCCTGCCATTGCCAATCGCACACAAAAAGTTGGCCAAGAATAAGGAAAAAAGAAGAGAAAAACAGTAGAAATAGACATTAAAGCATGTTTTCATACGTTCACAATTACCATTAAGCAGACACACATGCAGGGCACAATCACAACCAGAAATGTCCAAGAAATAAACCAGTCGTCTATGGCCCTAATATTAGTAACTCAATGTACAAAAATTATTGCTACTGGATTGCTTCGCAGAGGATTACAATTTATGGACAAACAATTTTTCAATTTAAACAAAAAAAAATTTTTTCTGGGAATGTAAATTTCATATACGCAATAAAGTGAATAAACCATGCAGTGTATAATACACGTCTTTTGATTTTTTCGAAAATAAGTGCTCTAATTTAAAAATAAATAGTCTCCTTTAAAACCTTCGCTTAAAACATGAAGTAAAATGTTCAAAGAACGCTTAAAATCCAAACGTGGTAATTAAACCAACCAAAAAGATCAGGATAAGGCTTATATAAATTGCTCAAATCATTCATCCATAAATTGCAATTCTTACACGACACAAAATGAAACCACCGGTGAACAAGTATACGTGAAACATTCCATAATGCATACCCTGACAACTATTCATGCACATACAAACATTTTTTTTTAAAAAAACCTAATTCTAATAACGGTATTGTTACAGGAAAAAATATCTATTTACATACAGGCAACAAAACGCTATTGTGCATTTTATGTACAACTTAAGTAAACACCAAATGAAACTAAGTTCTATGTTTCTGGTTCAAATAAATGATGTTAAGGGTTATAAGTAGATTCCTCTAAATTCATGGAGAATCCATCAACATCTTATTCTATCAGAATATTTTATAAGCTTATTTAAGAAATTGGCTTATTTTAATTAACGGAATAGGGTTTTGTGTCTGGGATAAGGGATACGATAAGTTAGTAAACATGATGAGACGGGAATGGGATGGAGTATGAGCCAGCTCGAGTTTTAGAGGAACTATCCCAAAGTACACTTGGAACGATTGTGAAAAGTAAAGAAAAAACACAATATGACTAGCCAAGGTGGAAGTGGAATGTGTACCTTCAAAGTGTGAGTGGAAAACCATTATTACAACCTGTGCACATTCAAATAATGCACCTTTTAATTATAATTCAATAATGATAGGAAGTAGAATGTTATATTCTGATAGAAACAGACCCTCTGGTTCAACCAATATACATGTATATGCAGCATTCAATTGTTCCTATTCTCACAATTTCCACACTTTGATTATGTTCAGTAAATCAAACACTGCATTTCTTCAACATTATCTGGAATGCTTACTAAGTAGTTAAAACGTACATTTCTAGGTATGGTAAATGTTAATCGTGACATTTTATGAGATTAAGAATCCTAAGTTTATTTTGATATTATGCATTATTTTATTCTACTTTTATTAAGAGGAAGACGTACCATTGAATTGGCTCTATTTTATGATATGCTTTATTTTCAAATCACATGATCAATGATATTGTCTTCGGCTTTTTTTAAGCATCATATCTATTTATTTTTTTATTTTCAGTGGGCTTTCATGGGGCATGAAATATAAATAATAATATAACGTTGGGCCACCTTTTGCCTCCAATATAGCCTGGCATTTCATTTCTCAGATCAGAACTATAATTTGAAAATCTAAAAAAAACATATAGAGCCAATCCAGCAGTGCAGTTCCTGTTAATCTTTGCTTTGTTTAAAAATGAAAAAAAATTACTCTTCTTATTAATCTCCATTAAATAATGTACAATGTAGCAAAAACATAACATTTGTGCATGTATTTATGAATGCATGGATATGCAAAATTATGCGCTATTATAAGCTTAAGCTTACAATTGCTACTTCAATATGCATTAATCATTAAAATATAAAAATAACAACAGTTAACAAAAGTTAGGTATACTGTACAACAATAAGGCAAACAGTTTTAACTCCACTTTGGATTACCACATTATGACATACATAGATATGCCATATGAATGAAACATTAAGGTGAATCACAACCCTATCACTTTCAATGGGTGAAATTTTAAAACACAATTACAGCCAAACAAAAAGAGA